>VBVQ01005312.1:0-12115 GCA_011636635.1 Tetramorium simillimum | reverse complement strand
GATGTGTATAAGAGACAGCCCCCTTCCTCCACCTGAAAGGAGGCGATGTTCCACGGGCGAAAAGAGCAAAATTTCCCGTCCAGCTGAATCGGAGAAGGCGCATTAACTTAGATTCGCGAGATAATAATTGGCGGCTCCTTCCTGAGTTTATCCCGGCTTAAAGGATTAAAAGGCGACTCGTCTCGACGCCCGCACGCGCTCGAGCGCTCTCGCGGATAGAGCGCTCACGCCGGCCTTTTTAAATCGACCGGCATGCAGGAAATTGGACGCGACGTAAAACCGGAAGAACGGCGCAACAAGCGTGTTCCTCCTTATTGCGGAAGGGTAACGGCCGGATCGCTCATCCGACGTCAGTTCTTTCAGTGCACGCCGGAACGCTCCGAGGCGCATTAATTGCCCGGCGTCGACATCAGATATCATCTGACGTCGGCGTTTCATCGGTGACGTCAACGCTTTGGGACGCGCGATCCCCGTTTGCTTGCAGCCAGCGAGCGAGCGCTCGGGTCGGAGGGAAGGGAACTTTTCGATTTTGAAACCCGAAGTGACGTGGATACGCGCGAGTGATATGCGGGCGCGAGTCTCGCGCGCCAAAAATATTTCCACCGAAATAGACGGCGACGACGCGATTGCCGGAGACAGAGGCTGGAGGAATAAATCAGATAACGGGCTTTCCCCCCGCCCCCCTCCCCTCTCTGTCTTGCTCCGCGGTATGCATTCGGGATATCTGTCGGGGACCTGACTGTCGGAAGAGACGTGATATTTTCCAGGACACATACTGCCGCCACGTGTCAGCGTCCCCCGGGCTGCGGGACCACGCGGAGCCATGTGAAATTTTCGGGCCGACAGGGAAGGTCTATCGTCGGATTATTTTTTTCCCAGCTAGGAGCACGCGGAATGACACGGATAATTTGGGAAACGCGGTTTCCAACGGCATTTCGTATTCATTCAGTCGAGTCACGACTCTCTCGCTTCAGGGACATATTTATTTCTGGTGTATCCTACCAGAAGCGGAGGCGCCTAATGACTTTTTTTTTTAGACGAAAAAGTTGACATAATTTGAGAGAAAATGTACGCTATAAATGCTTCGTCGAGCACAGGACGCGTATACGGGTGTTGTTGTATTTATAACGAGCTTTCGTTCCCAAGAAAGAATATCATAAATAATTACAGGAGCTATAGTACCAAGCATTTCAAAGATTAGAATGTCAATGGAACGGACAATTTGTTCCATTGACATCCTAAGATCGGAATAAGATTAGGTCGGGTTCCCGATTATTAATGATGTATTATCATGATGAATCGTGTACAGCGTGTTCCTGCGGGGAAGCGTTGCGTAACGTACGATTATGTAGATATATCACGTAGGTAAATAGGCACAGTTAGACCTGAGATTCCATTCATGATCGATGTCTGCTTACGAATAAATTATTGCGCGTTCGATAAATTCCATTCCTTGTCGCGTTGTTTCTATTACATCGATAGTAATGAGGCACAATGCCACGTAGCATTTAATCGCTCCCTGTCAAATTTTAATTGTGCTTTGTAGATATTACCAGTGCTATTCGCCTCGAAGTCTTAATGAAAAATCCCTTCGGCGGCCTCGCGCTATAATTAGAGGCGAAATCAGTGCGGGGGTGGCATAAAATGCACCGGCGTATTGTCTCCGTTTATCTGTCAGCGTCATTAATTGCACGTTTTCAATTTACTTTCTCGCCTTTTCTCCTCTTCTATTCTGCGACGGTATATACGCGGCGTCCAAGGCAATTGCTGCTCTTGATTCTGCTTTTTTCGGATTTCCACCTCGTGTCGCATCCTTTTAATACTCAATATTAAATAGCTCAGTAATTACAATTTACATTTGTTGCGAAAGTAAAGTTGTTTTGACTTTAATTGATAAATAAAATTTTCTCGTTTAATTACATGAGTTTAATTCGCCGAACGCCCCTCGTTTGTAACGATGTTTGTCTTCTGAGGACGCACCGCGTCCGGAAAGTCGCATTCTGCGTTAGCTCAAAACGCGACGTACAAGCACCGTGGAAGATACGTTTTCTAGCGAAATATGGGTCCTGTTTATTGGTGTAACCAGTGACGTCATTCGCCGGCGGAACATGCGTGCGTATGTACGTGCGCAAATTGGCTGCGAGTATTTTCATCCGATTAATGGTGCCTTGGCTGCGAAATACAAACGCACGCGTTACGTGTTTCAAGGCGACGCAGGGCGGCTTTATGGCGTTAAATGTCAGCGACTGAGATGCCGTCTTTGTCGCGGTGCGTAGCGTGTCGGTAGACGGGGCGTTAAAAACGCGTGAAAACAGAGAAAATGTTGACTCTGAGAATGTATATTCTGCTTTCAAACATGAAAAAGAAAAAAAATCTTTCTCAAGATTTTACATTTTTGTTGCTATTATTTATTTAATCTATTCGTTGTCGAATTTTTGTACTTGAATTGAAGGAGAAAGAGAGAAATTTTAACCGGAATTATCTTTCGACATTGCTACCAATTAATCTTAAGGTTTTTACGCAGCAATTAATTATGAAAATTTACAGAGAAATAGAAAAACATATTTTTCTCCGTTTCATTTTTTGTTTAATTATTTTGTATAAGTGTATTGAGTGTACCGAGAAGTTTATGAGAGAACTTTAATTCATACAGAAAGTTTACTTCGACAGTCTTGAAAAATTTTGCAAAAAAATAGTTAAGCATACTTTTAAAACCGCATCGATTGCGAGTGTACCGATGTAAAATGGCAAAGGGCATGATTTGTTTGCACGTAAAACCGGCCGAAATGTTAGAGGGGCAGTATAATAAAATACAATTTATTGCAACCTGTAAATTATAACAATGGTGAAGTGTTTTTCCGTATGGTAAACGCGTTGCATTCAATATTTAATTACATTACAATTAATATTTCATTTTTCGGCACAACGCTACAACGTGTATATAGAATTACGTAGGATTTGCTGTGATTTATGATATGATCCAAAAAGAGCAAAGTTTCAAAACAAAAACAAGAATGAAAAATTCTCTTATTTTTAAATATTTCTTCTAAATGACTTAAAATGAAAGATATATCCCAAAAAAAATCTTTGCTTTATACTTATTAAAGAATTGGATACTTTTTTAATATAAATTTGTAGCTTACATGATTAAAGTATTACTTGTGTTATTATCAATAATAATTAGTCGATAATGAATAAAAATAATATTCAATTAATCTTTGACATATGGAAATTCATTGAATAAAACTTTCCTCTAGATATATTTCATACATAAAACTTAAATTAAATATAAATAAAATATATTTCAACATACGAATTTATATGAATTCATAGAAAAATTTCCTATTATTTATATTTAAAATATAAAATTTGATATTAATTTTCTTTTATATTAATTTTTCACGAGTTCACGATTGATTCCATACCAAACTGATGTAGCGTCAATGAAGTGCAAACAGTTCTTGTTTCCCGCTGCTACGTGAGCACTTAAATTTATCTAAGTTATCTCCGTTCCACATTTATCATGTTTGCGATGAAATCGCCCTCACAACCTGTGAGCCTTCCGTGAACAAAGCAGGTGAATGAAAATGCAAGCGAGAACGCAGCTGCAGGAAGTAATGCGTACTGACGTGCATTTCTGGACCGGATTCGAAGATAAACCGATCATTCGCAGTTCTGTATTTCCACAGACTCTCAACGTGTAGTAAACGCGGCATGGCAGGTGCCAAATTTTACCGCGGCGCCATAGTAAACGCGATCTGGCTCTAAATCATACTAAAACAGTATAACAAACCCGTCGTATGAATAATAAGCGCTCCCGGTGCAGCGCAGCGCAGACGATAGAATCTAACTGGGGAGTTACGGAAGTTAACATAGAATCTAATAGGAGTTATCGGAGTGCTCTCCGGGCTTACGGCTTATCTAAAGTAAATAGAGAGCGCGAGTTTGTTCTATTCTATCGGAACGTACGCCTACTATTTTAGCCTGGAGTGGCAAAAGCGACTACTTTACCGGGGCGAAATAGAATTTAGAAGCTAATGGCGAGCACAATTTCGACGAGCCCTGGACAAATTTGCAATCCGTTTAGCCTCGGCTCTCGGTGTTTTACTTCGGCGGAGAGCGCGACGAGGATCATCGTCGGCGTCTCGAGATGAACTCCTTTCTTCCTGGTCGCCCGTTTATAGGGTGCTCCCGCTCGAGATCTCGCGTGTATTCAGTTGATACTAAACGGCTCTAGCCGTTGAGTAGCTATTATAGATGGCTACTTACGCTGAGAGTGCTTTTAAAAATGGGAGAGCGGAGGCTTGCGGTAAGCAGGAAAAGCGAGTTCCGTCGACGTATCCGGTTATATAGAACGACATATTTTGCGATAACCAGCGACTCTGCTCTAATGCGTTCGTCGATTCGATTTAAGTGATGTCTGCGCGAGAGAGTTTCTCACAGAAAATAATTAACAGTAAATTATAATTTAATGCCTGTGGCAGAAGTGTCCTTTTTTTTCATACGATTTGTTGGATATACAAGTTAACATACAAGATAATTTATTTCATTGCGATTGGATATACAAGTTAACATAAAGATAATTTATTTCACTGCGACTATCGAATTTTAATACGTATTGCTTGACGAATTTTTAACTGATCTTTCTTCAAAGTTAAAGTTGATGGACAGAGATTAGTTGTCGCAACTTTTTCAATTTTCGATAAAAATGTTGGGGATAACTCTGGAATCGCGGAGTCCTAAAGTAAATTTAGCCTGAAATTAAACGCCCAAGCTAATGAGAAGCTTATCTTTCCTTTGTCCAACGCACAGAGTTTATTTTGCAACGTAATTCGATATGCAATCGTGAGAGACTGATTGCTCTCAATTATTAATGTCTTTCTGTTTTTCAGGAGCGGGCGAGTCCGGCAAGAGTACGATCGTGAAACAAATGAAGTAAGTATAATCGTCTTAGCGCTACATGCGCCAATTATCATTTAGAAGGAGGGGCGTTTCCATTATTGAAGCGCGAGAGATTGCATCCATACGTGTTGTTTATTCCTTAACACATATCCGGACCGTTCCCGATTACCAATTAAATTAAATCCGAGCTGATAATGCAGCAGCTTTCATTCTGTGTTTGTCGGTCTTAGAATTTTGGGATTGAATAAGCTCATTCCGACGATCGCGAGGAAGTTCTGGAATTTCTACGGAAAAAATACGATAAAATTGCGTTTACGAGCCGTACGGAAACCTACTCAGATATGTAATTCACAGGGATGATTCATCCGGCTCGTGCGTGTACGTGAGTAATTAGGCGAATTTCGCGTTACCGACTCGTTACCCGAGAATTTAACGGCTCTTCCACTGGAAAATGAGACAGTACGAAGAATACGACAAGAACGGGTCGTGGACACAATGGTTACAATGTCGGCGTCTGTAAAGCTCGCATCCTTTGATGTTTCGTAACGTTGCGGAAATGCTAATTTGTGGACGCTCATCAGTCAGCTGCAGACTAATCGCGAGAAATACTTTCCCACGTTTCTTTCCTGATTCCCGAATAGACAGATTTTTGTACTTTAAAGTTTACCTCTGATTGTCTTGATTCTTAAAAATTCTATCCTGCGTACCTATCCTTTTCATTGTTTAATTTATGATTTTTTATGTATATAATTAGAATTTTTACGTCTTTTAATTTACTACAACAGTGTATCCTTATTTTTTAAAAATATATAATAAAAATGCGTATATAGAAAAATATGTATCCTTATTTCCTACTTTTTACTCCTGTTAATGATAATTTAATTCCAGTTCTCTTTATTTTGTTACTTTCAGCGTTAATAGTGATTGAATCCCCAGAATTAATTATTTTTTTAAGAGTTTATTCCGTCCAAGAACGCAGCTGCTTAAATTTAAATGACACATGGCTTAATAACTGGTCGGAAATGAGTCAGATCTCTAACTAGTACATTGCTTACTAAAAGTTAAATGACTTGAATCATAACGCATGCCTATTCGCTTGGGAATTAAATTGTTTGATGTTTCACTACATATGTTTTCCGCTCGCAATTCCGCCATGTTGTTAAATTGCGATGGTAATACAAATCTTGCTAATCTAATCAAACGGAAATTTCTGTAACTAAAGAATTTCATTAAAAGAAAAATATATAAGAGACTGTGCTCTGAAGAAAAAAAAAGAGAACGCGTAAAACTACTGATAGAAAAATTCGCATGAAAAATTTTATCACGTATTTTATCGACTGACACGTTCGTTCATTTTACCTGTTATATTTTATTATCAAAAGGGCATAATCTTTTAATTAAATCAATCTCATGTCGCGTCTTTATATCAGAAGAACTTTACGCCGCGCGCTTTACGCAGATGCGCAATTTCCTGAATTACCGTCGTCGCGCCTTGAAAGTAAGCAGAACGTTCGGATAATAATGCGTGCCCATCTCCTCGCGTGTGCGAATAATAGATTAATCTTTTCGCGTCCGTGCATCGGCATTATTTCGAGGCAAACTGTTGCCTCGCCTCGGCGAGATCGATACTCGCAATGTTACGATACGCTCGCGCGTATCCGAGGGTAGCAGCTGTTCCGTGATACGCGCTCGTCCGAGATGTTAGCACCGAGAGTGCGCCCCCTCTCCGTCTCTCTCTTCCTCAGTCGTGTAGATTAGCATATTTCCCTCCGTGGGGCTGGTCTCTCTCTCTCTCTCTTCCTGTGACCTGCGCCATGAATGGGCCCTGTTCAAGAGGTCCCACGAACAGAGTTACCGCTGTGCGCGCTCTCCCGACGGAAGGGAAGCTGTCAGTCGCGAATAGGGATGCTCCTCGTATCTCGATAGCGATATTCCCCGCCCCCCCGACTCCCAGTATTTTTCCGCTTTATCTTTCTGAAATTAATTAGATTTCCTTTTTTCTTTCATTTTTCTTTTTACCGGAAAGCCGGTATTGGATAAAAGCGCCGGAGATCCCCCGCGAACCACGATTTCGGGATATCTTTATGATGAAATCTTATTAATGTTGAGTTGGGAGAAAAAAAAGAGTCGAAGAGGATGGATGTACAGTTTCTTTGAATCGTATCACGTTATTCGGTTTTGTACGACGTGAGAATACCCGGCGGAAAATTGTAGATTCGCAATGTTCCCGAGGCAAGATTCTTTACGTACAACCGGCTGCATAATTTATGGATGCGCATAATGCAACGAACAGTTGGTACTCGAGGCTGAAGTACGAGCGAAGCGTGATTTCACGCACACTCTTACGGCCGTTTCTGCCTCTCGCGTGCGAGCGGCCATAAATCCCAGCGGTGTGTGCGTGCGTACATAGTGCTCTCCGTGTGCCGCCGTTAATATCGTTACTCTTGAAACAGCGGACGCCGCCACACTGTTTCTGTATCATTTATTAACGTAATGGACAGTGCCGTATTCTTTGTAGGGATTAATACACCATTAACTATTGTAACGTACGCGCGCGACGGTCCCTTCGACCGCGGGAATTACGTTAGGAAATGTTGTTGCACAAATTATAATTAATATTCGTTAATTAAAGCGTCTGAGCCGCGTGCTCCTGGTCCTCCCTGCTCGCGTGGAAATGTAAATCGAGAATGTGTCGGGCGTTTGAGAGTCACGAAAGTTCATCGTCTACAAAATACGACGATATTTCGGTAAGAGAGAGAGAGTGTTAATTGGCGCGGACAAATGTTCATATTAACTTACAGAGCTTTCAGTGTCTTTCGTAAATATATGTGTGTACATCTGAATACGAATGTACATTTTTTTTTTTTTTTTGAAAATTATACCCAGAATATTTTCGCAAGCGATTATATATAGAAAAGGAGGGTATATACTTAACCGCCGGGACGGACATAGATCTATTCCACGTAACACTACACCGTGTTTTCACTTGTATACATAGCACCGCCGACTCTATAATTCACCTGTGTTGACTCCGAACATTGTTACGATATGTATGGGCACTCATGTAAGTCACGGAGTACATGTAGCGCGCATTGCAATTCATATATGCGTTTACACACAGGGCGCACTACGTGGCATATATTAATTCGAGCCGTTGCGCACGTGACACGCGTATATTATAGCGCGGACTGCAAACTCCTTGCGAGAGGGAGTCGGAGGCACTTAAATCAAGTGGAGGATATCCGCGCGTCCATTCATTCGAATCGCATCGAATAAATAGCGAGCGTATCGATATGTACGATACCGCTGCCGCTGCTGCTTCCTCCCCTTCTCTTCCTCTCGGACGTACATTCCCCGCTTTTTAAGGAAGATTGCTGCCGCCTCAAGAGTGCGACCCTCTTTTCCCACCCTCTCGCCGTATTTTTTAAGTAAACTTTGCCTTAAACTAACCACCCTTATCCCAATATTTACGGAAAGGAGACCTCCCGGGCGCTCGCTTCTGCTGTCTCCTCTGCGGAGCGTGCTAACGCGAGTCCGATTCTGCTTTCAGAATTATCCACGAGAGCGGCTTCACGCCGGAAGACTTCAAGCAGTACAGA
Organism: Tetramorium simillimum; assembly: GCA_011636635.1. Classification (NCBI taxonomy): domain Eukaryota; kingdom Metazoa; phylum Arthropoda; class Insecta; order Hymenoptera; family Formicidae; genus Tetramorium; species Tetramorium simillimum. The sequence goes on along the minus strand of VBVQ01005312.1, from coordinate 3,614 downwards.
CCCGTCGTATACAGTAACACGATACAATCTCTAGTCGCTATTCTCAGAGCAATGCCTAATCTCGGCATCAGCTTTTCAACCAACGAGCGAGAGGTAATGTGTGCACTTTGTGACTTATTCGTAATGCCTTAGAAAATAGGACTGCCTCGGCGAGCGATCCCATCGGACTGTAAATTTTAAATTACAATACCGCGCGCGGCGGTGCCGACGCACATCTTGGAGTTTACGTCAAAATAACTTCCAGGGTAATTTCCGATTTGACACACATCTGCGTCTCATCGAACGGCGTCGTTCCACTTTGATGGCTTCATACTTTCGCGATTCGATCACGCCAATATTATGTATTATAGCATTTGCTAAAAAAAAAAGAAAGAAAATAAAAACAGATAAAAAAGATCTCCCCAATTTTCTTACGCTATCTTTGTAAATTTTTTTTTTCGACCGTTTGATCGAAAAAAAAAAAGGATCGTCGCCCGTGCATCGTGCCCGTAAATCAATAATTTTATTATACTTTTTATTTTCGACGTGATTTATTAACGCGACGCCTTTATGCTGCTCGAGATACATCACGTACGCATCGCTCATTTAATTTCAATGAAATGTCAACTGCAAAATTATGGAAACGGTTCAGTAACACGCGTATCAGTCGCATACATCTCGTATGTTATTTAAATGTTGTGTATCGACCATTTTAACTCGTGAAGCATGACATGACATCCAGAATGTGGTTTACTACGTACCGACGGTTATCTTGTGAATGAAGCATTCAACGGCGAATCATAACGTGTTGCCTGGTTGATTAGCCGTCTAAAGCGCGATCGTGTAAGGCGATCCGGCCTGCCGGATGCGTGTCCCAAGATCGTACGAATAATTAATTATTGATCATCTCTCCTCAATACGTAACTATAACTCTTTACACATGTGCGTGCGATTTAATAAATTATAAAATAATTGTACTTTAGACGAATTGCGAAAAGTATCGTCATGCTCGTTTTATATTAAAAATACGATCATATAACACTAATTATGCAAATAATATTGATTTTGCCAGAAATCAAATTGACCTGTGCAAATTATATCACAGCGAAAAATTGGACCAATTATTCTTGTTAAGTAATTAGATATTAGAAATATTTTAATGCACGAAACGATTAATATTCACTTAACGTTACAATATTATTTGTAGTTGTAGGAATGAATACATTCGGTAAAGGCTGGCATGAAGAATCACTTTGCGATTTTTGTGGCGCTAAGGATTTACATGTTTCCCGTGCTTACAGACGGACGCAAAAATGGTATTCGATGTTATACAAAGAATGGAAGACACGGAACCCTTTAGCGAAGAACTGCTGGCGGCTATGAAGAGGCTGTGGTCCGATAATGGAGTGCAGGAGTGCTTTGGCAGGAGCAATGAGTATCAGTTGAACGATTCTGCGAAATAGTAAGTGGCGATTATTCCTTAAAGGATCTGAACCCCAAAACTTTCTGATATTGTAACAAATTGACGATTGTACTCTCGAGATATGATAATTTATTCAATTCTGCGGCAAAATTGCCGAAAATGAAATTTACAAGTTATATAGGGAGCGTTTACGAATTTGTTTAAGCTGTATTGTTCGATCGGGAATTATTTCATTAAATGCAATGTTTTTTTTTTAAAGCAACGAAAATCTTTTGCTGTAACGCGCGAAATTTCGACCGATGATTTTGCGACCAACCGCCGCTACGGTCACGCGTCACGGAGAAGGTATTCGAGACTTGAATTTCACTCTTGAGAATTCGCGTGCTCGAAAGGGCGGAGGGTAGTAGGAGCAAACCTCATCCTGAACGTGAGACTTGTCGTCCCTCCTCTCCCTCTCGGTGCGTTTTGCAGGCATATTTCCGCGCTGCCCCCTTCGCTGGATATTGATTTTGTAGTAGCGCTTGTACATCTCGGTGTAGTGCCGTTTTCCAATACTTTCATCAGTTATCTCCGCTAAGCATACGGCTTTTTTTTTTATTACGGGATGCTTTGAGCGCGTGTAATAATGATTGCGGATCTATTCCTCTCGATAAAGTCGAATCACGACGCCCGGCGAGCCGGTCGCAAATAACGCGATTAAAAAAAGAATGGGTTCGTTCTTCCAGCATTATCCGCTATAAATAACAATTATTTTCGCGGAAACACAATTCTTCTATTTTACGACAGCAATACTGCATTACAGATGTTAAAAATTAATGCATTCACGAATTAAAAAGATAAAGAGACAAGTTCTACATTTTAAATCTCATTTGTCCAAGATTTTTACTCATTTTAATTTTTTACTAATTCGACGCAAAGGGTAAATTCGCACAAGGCTTCGCCTTCCCAACCCGAAAGAACTCCCCTTACTGAACTTACGGAACGGAGAAATCAAAGCTCTTGTATAAACAAGTTGGTCGCGAAAGATTTAATCGCGCGCAATTTCGCCGGGGGGGTAGTATGTATGCCACGTCGCCGTCGTGTGGCCATTGTTGCGAGGTCCTGTCGCTGACTATTAGATCCGATTGAGGCATACACGGTCTGCCGTCTGCACGCAATACGCCGAGAGGCGACGGTCTTAACTTTCTCAACGCCACGGACACACGTCGTTTTCTGGCGCCGTTCTTAGCTTTAATAAACCGCACTGCGGTTTCGCACCGGGGCTGCACGATATCGCTTATAGCACACTTATTGCACACGCAACTACACTCCTTTTTCTTCCTCTCCCTTTCTCTCTCTCTCCTTCTTACTCTCGCCATCGCTTAATATATAATTCACCGAGGAGACCCTACCCGCCCTTAATAATTGTGAATAACGAAAGTCGACGACGACTTTTTGATAAAAGCTGCGATATTCGCAATTGAAGTCATGAAAAATGCAAAGCACCAGTCTACTTTCCAACAATTATATCAATTATTTGTTTGCGATTCGCACGGAAATATAATTATGATAGAGCAAAAGACTGTACTCAACTACCCACGTTATCTATATATAGAACACAAATGACTGGTATTAATAGATCAAAATTCATATAAATAGATTAGCGCCGTTTGGCATTTTAAGGCAAAATAGTAGTACGATGTATCGTTAATCTTGGAAATTTTATGTTGGAAAAATAAAAAGAGAATATGTCAGAGAAATTCTCTCCACCAAATTTTGCCTTTGTTTTTTTGCAAATGACACATGTTGAAATTTGTATAAAATATTGATATAAAATCGTAGAGAATTCTGTAAAATACTTTTGATGTCTTAATTAAGAGAATCCTTCTTTTTCAATTTGCTTATTTCACGAATTCATTTCCTCGATATTCCGACCTCGGGAGAACTCAATCGCAGTTCAGTTCAAAGACTCATCAAAGGCGGAGACGTAGGTCCTCTGAAACCCGAAAAATGAACATTCCGAGGAAAAGGGACGAGATTTCCTTGAATAACCCCCGGTGAACTCCACGCGACTGGAGGAACTACCGCGGGAATTTCGTTTCGCGAGGGCAGGCCGGAAGAGGGTAACGCGAATTTCCCGAGGAAGAAGTCGCGAAGGGGTGAGCGCCGGGAAGGGAGATGCGACAGGTTTGCCCGAAGACGGGGTCGCGAAAGGGGAGGGATAGGGGAGGAG
>VBVQ01005311.1:0-12116 GCA_011636635.1 Tetramorium simillimum | reverse complement strand
CTCCCCCCCCCGTCTCTCCCGTCCATCCGTCCTACCTCCATCCATCCGTCGTGTCTTCGCCTTGGCAAGCTTCTTCCCAGGCTCTCACGAGGCAGCTGGGCGCGAAATACGATAAACTCTCTCGCGAATCTCCGCGAGTGACGGCGTCGAAAAATATTTACTCCCCGAACGCGCCCGTCTCACACCTCCGTACCCGGTAAGCCTTTACCGTACCCGGCTGTGCCAGCCCTCTTCGGCTGCCTTGCCCAGCTCTCTCTCCCGAAAAGATCCCTATCCTTCCGCTTTCCTCTTCGGTTCGGCAAGAACTCGTTTATTCGCGGGCCAAAGGTATTTACATAAATCAGCCATGCAATCTCTTTTTATATTTCGCGAAAGTATGGCGCGAGTATACACGACTGCCTGTATGTACGTAAATATTCGTGTATGCAGCTCCTCAGCATCTACGGCCTTTTCCTACGCGCTGCTGGATATGTCCCTGCTTCAAATGTCCCTAAAACGCACCGATGCGCTCATGTGTACGGATTTTGTCGTCATTCTTGGCAAATAAGCGAGTCACTGTGAATTTTCTTCACTTTTTTTTTGTAACGACGGAAATTCGCTGTGTATGTGTGTGTGTGTGTGAGAGGGGGAGGGGAATGAATATAAAATATGGTTTATCGTTTATTCCTACTTGAGTTTTATATATGATATGTTTTTTTGAATCTCTCCCTCGCATAATGATAAAACGACATTGCTGAAACGACGTGAAATGTATTTACGACTGCTAAGCATGATCGGAATCGATAGCATATTTCACGTAACCTTATATATTCATGCACTGACGCGATATGTATAAATATGATATGTACTTATTTCTATTACACTAGTTTTTTGTAAGATTATTTTTACTGATATCAGCACGTGTTCATAAAATTTCATAATTAATGATGATACAAAACAACATATGTAGATTTTTGTTACCTATTTTTTAAATCGATTATTTACATTTAAAAAATGACTTATAATTACACTTATAGGGTTAAAGATAGATAAAAAATTTATAATTATTTATTATTATTTGATACATTTACGATTATTGTATCAAATAACTTCTCGCTAATATTTTTGAAATTATATATACCCGCGAGAATATCTCATACAGATTGCGGGAGAAACGAGATGCTTACGGTTAATGAAATTGAGTTCGAGTGTGATAGGGTGAATCCGGCTTTGATGTTGCTTCAGCTGGTCGTACCACGTTACTGAATGAGGATCCGAATTGATGTTGGTTGAAATATTAATTAATCGACGAAAGACAAACGTAGACGCGGCTGTCATCCGATTATTTTCAGTCTGGTTGGCTGACGAGGGAAGAGTAGGTCGCTGTGAAATATGAAAGAGGATGATAGTGTGGTGTGGCAATTAATTAAACGAAATTCACGAGGCGTGTGAAAACTCGAATTGTTTTTCTGCGAATCCTTTTTTCGGCGTTTCAGGAAATCGAGCATACGTCCCTGGCTAACGATTAATTGCTCCCAAACTATCTGCTCTAACAACCGACCGTTCGTTTTATCGAAATTCATCCCAAAATATTTTCTTTTCAATGTCTATAGAGTTTCTTATATTTTCAAAAATATCTGAATATTTGCATGAACGACTTCAGAATAGCTAAACAAAACGATATACAGGGGAAAAATATTTTATTCTATTTTTTAAGCGCACTAAAAAATCAGAGAAAGAATTAAATAAATATATTTTATGTTAAAGAAGAAGAAATAGAGGAAGAACTTTCTTTTAAATAAGAATTTTATAATAAAAAAGTTATGTCTTAAGAATTCTTCAGATTGTGATAAAAGATGGATAAACATCCATTGATGACTAAAAATATGCTTTTGTAACAAAGCTGCACTTTTAACATTTTCCGGAACATAGGAATTCCAATTTTATTTTTATATCAGACTATTTACGTGCGCGCTCTTTACTACCTATATTTTTTACATTTTCCGCCCGAAGTCAGCAAAGTGTTCCGCTTGTATCGATATTTTTTGCTCTTCACACAAGAGTTAAAGGTTTTGGAGGAAAGGCAGTTTAAGAGGAAAGATTTTTTAAGAGAAGATTTTGAGGTAATACACACACACGCACGCATGTACGCATGTACGCGTAAAGATAGTACTTATTTTGAGAGCTATAGTTTTCTGCTAAAGCAGCCAAAAATAGCAGTTGACAGTCGAACCAACAATCGAAACAACAATCGATTATTGTGTATCTGTATCAGTAATCTGCAATGAAAGTTCTTCGAAGACGCTCAGTTATCAGTAGTATTGATCTCTTATCACAAGTGCTTGCATCTATACATCCCATTATCTTAATTCCTCTAATACTATCTTCTAGCAAATCTGAATAATAAATGAATCGCATGTATAATCTTATAAGCAAACAATCCTCCTTCCCCAAACAGCAGTTTCGATAGCAAGTCAATGGATAAGGCAGAATCGAGCACTCACAGAGATAACATTGAGCCAAACTAAATTTTGGGCGGATCTTCGATTTTGGTCCAGATCTTTGGTAGATGCAGGATTGCGAAATCGTCTTAGATGCTTGATAAGCAGCTAGTTATTATCGGAATGCGGTTTTCACGTCCGGTATCCAAATCGTTTCAGCTACGGACCGATCGCGCAAAGCCGGATTATCCGCCGTCTGGGTGGATCGCTCTAAGGATGGGGTACTATGTTGACGTTCGGATAAAATTTATATAGACCGTGACGCGTCTCACAGTTAGTTCCGAGAATAATCGCTGAAGCTTGATTTAACCCTCGAATTGCATCTTAGGACTGAAAGCAATGAAAAGTATAGCGTTCAATATTTTGAACATATATTTAGGTATAAATATATTCTCAATAAAGTTATCTTGTATAACATTTATAATATTTAATTAAATATTTCATATTTAAATTTGAAGATACATATCGATATGATAGATTTCATTATTTTATAATTAAAAAAAGTTATTACTTTTAAGTCTTTTTTTTAAGAATCTCTTTTAAAATCGCAGTTCTAATTTTAGAAACAACTTCTATATAACTGTCAGTTATTCTTACACTAATTAGGAAAACGATTACAGTGTAAAAGAAGATTAACGAATTTCGAATCTGGGAAAACCTGGTAGATAATCAGACAAAACGGTATTTAATCGTCTTTCCAACTCAAATGAAGTTAAATTCTCAAGCGAATCGCAGATGCGTCCCTTCTTCTTCCATGTCTTTAGCCGCGTTGTCTTCTTCAACAAGAAGAGATCTATCCGTGCTTGCGCGCGCGCGCGCGCGCGCGCGAGCGCGATGGGAAGACGATGAAACGAACGTAACTGAATAATCGCGTTACGGCTTCGATGCGAGTTCAGAACAATCCTAGGTATTTGTAGGATTTAATGGGGCGACATTCATCAGCTAGGGTGACTGTCATATCTCATTCTTATAATGTACCTTTAATACTATTACAATAACAGTAATAAAAGTATAATATATGTCTTATGTAATAATGAATTATTAAATTAATATTTATCAATATCTTCATTAACTATATAAGTTTGTGATATTAAAATTTATATTTAAAAAAAATAAGAGATAGAATTACTAGAGACTAATAAGTACTTCTATTAAACTCAATAATTAATAAGTTGACAGTACATTGTAATGTAATATGATTACGTGCAAACACGAATAAGAGATAAGAAGAAAACATTTTTGAGTAGCATTTTGTTTTATCGCATGAAATCTCCGCGATAAAACATTTTACAATCCATAAGCTTGAATCTATTGTCGAGCTTTTTAAATTCGTTCGTCTTCATGAAGGCTCTCCTTTTATTGCCGCTTCCTTCTTAACTGCCTACCCTACCTCAATTTTTAACCCTTTGCTCAAGACTCTCTCATCTGTCTCCGTTTTCACGGCTGCGTTGTAGCAAAATGAAGACGTCGATTCGAGCGGGCCGACGCCACGCGAATGCCGCAGATTACCATGAAAAATGGCTGACCAAAATTGCCTCGTGTCTTCTTAATGCTTCTCACGCTAATTACTTCGGTGTGGGATCCTGCTTTTTCATTGTTCTCGCCGTTTTTACGTCGGCAGGGGGTTCAGGAAGAACCCACGGTTCTTTTTATGATTTAATTTCGAGCGATACACCATTTCTCGCCGGAGAGAAATTTCCCGGCCGTGTATTGTTTCGCGGCCACACAATATATAAAGAAAAGCGCGAATATAAGAATCCGACAACAACAGAGAAGTAGATTCTTAAGTGAAATTAGTATAACGCGAAGTTGAGTTAATTTCTCGTCCGTTATTCATCGTATGGTTACAGAGCATAAATTAAACATCCAATGTTTTTTATCTTTTCTTACATATAATTATTATCTTTGTTCCATATTCATATTTGAAATAAAAGAGTTTGATTAAAGTTTAAAAGTAATGCATAAAGAAATCAAGTTTCTAATAATTAATCTGACTCTTACTCTTACATATGTACATGATTTGTACTATTTTCATTCAGTTTTGTTGTCCTCGTTATAAATTTTCCAAACTTTCCGATTCGTTGGATTATCGCGGAACGTTACGTCATTCTCGTCATATTTCGGTACAATGATTGCGCCACGGACGTTTGGTTCTTGAAGCTCTCCGAGCAGCAGGATCCATTCCGCTTTCGCATGCACGCACAACGGGTCTGCATTATTGCGGCTTATCCGGTATTACGCTTATGTGACGCCAGTAACATCGCAGCCTTAAGCGCGCACGATGTATCGAACACGGAATTACCCCATGAATTCACCCCCATCTCCCTCTCCCATGAAATTCTGTATACAATGCTCGAAGGCTTCCACCTACTACCTAAACATCCTTGTCAGTGACTTTGAGTCGATCGAGAGATGTCTATATATTTTAAATTTCTTACTTTATCAACTATTCTTATCGTGATATTTCCTTAATATCTCTTACTTCTATCAAATTTTATCATTGTGCTGAATCTTCTGCATACGGGCGTTTGATATTAGAATATATGATTCGATTTAAGATAAAAATATTCCGTTCATATGAAAATGATATCTTATATAAAATATGAAATGTAAAATGAAAAATATAAATATTTTTAAATTTTCGTATGTAAATAAAAGTTTTTTTTATACTTTAATATATGAATTGTAAAAAAATTAATGCAATATTATAAAATATAACGTAATTTAAAAAATCAATTTAGATATCAAAATAAAACGACATATCATCTTTTTTATGTAGGAATATATCTCTACAGTCTATAATACACTAGACAACACAAGCACGAGCTACGCGCGCGCCATTTATTCAATCTTATGTATTTTGATTTTTTTATTTTTTGTTTAGTAAGATATGAGAATTATTTGTTAATTTTTTGCAATTTTTTGCTTTTAAAAATAATTTTTTCGCTTCACTTTTTAAAAAGTTACTTAATATTGAGCTATCCCGAGTCTCCCGTAACTTTTTAAAAACTAAAGCAAAAAAATGATTTTTAAAAGCAAAAAATTAGCAAATAATTTTTATATCTTATTTGTTACGTTGTGATAATTTGGCTCACAATCAGATAACTTAATATATAAGGTAGGTACACATATAAGCTTTGTAAGTTGTTTACTTTCTTTTAATTTTTATTTTCTGATCATATATCATTTATTGTTTTGTGTTAATATCAGGATTTTCCTGGAGAGTTCTTTATTATTTGTATTGATCACCTACAAGTCGGAGAAGCTTGAAAACGATGTTATGATATTCCATAGACCATTTTCATTGCCGCATTCCAATGCTTATTCTAAGAGGCACGCATAAAATTCATTTATTCATTCATAGTCGTTGGGATGGGTCACTCAGAAACGTGATCGAGTCGATGAATTCATTAGAATCGCTATTGCCTCATGAAAGGCGATCGAGGAGGGTCATTGAAATATTGAAGATGCTTGACTTTTTTCTTATAATTTATTTGAGATATCTCTTAATATATTTAAAATACCTTAAAAAAATTCGCTTAATTTATTAAATATATCGCGATTGAAATTAATATACACATGTACAAATATTAATATGTTTTCATTTCAAATGTCATGTTGACATTATTATCCTATTTTTTCATGTTGCCACATGAAATCTGATTATCTTCTTTAACTCACAATACGATAAATTGTACTTATTTATTTGTTAGAATTTAAAAAGAAGAATACGAAATAATAGATACAAAAGTAAAATTTTATGAAGAGCTTCACAAATGAATAATATACAAGCGATACACTTAAATATATAAGAATTAATATATTTTTCATCATACATACAATAAAAATCTTATATTTCATTTGTTGAAAAAATTGAAAGTTTAAACGATATCTTAAAATAAAGTTAGTTTAAAATATTTTTTCGCGTTACTTCACATATTCTGTATAATACTTTATATACATATGATTAACTAGAAGATTTCTTTCTCTTTAGATTGTTTACTACGTTTACTTTTCATGAAATTTACAATACGGTGATAAGTTTTTAATTGATAATTTTATTTATCGAGAATTACACATTTCGAGAGTTCCGCGCATGCGACGTTTATTAATCAGCAAAAATGAAGCTCAACTTTATATCGTTATCGACAACAATCGTTGCCTGCATCTAGCTGGTTAATGATATAATCTCGTTATATAACAACGTGATACGCCTGCGAATTCGACCGGACCAGCGCAGACAGCAGCTCTGCTGATTGCGAACGTACTTCTCGCATTCTAACAGCACTCGTACTTTCTGCGACGTTTGCTCAGTATCTCACCCTCTCCTTTTTTTTCTCCCCGATGTTTCTGCTCTTTCTTGTTTCCTACCTTATACGATCCCGTGCTCGCCAGTCGACACACGTGTTGGACGGTTGAGTCTGTTTTCACAACAGCTTTCTTCCTCACGTTTAGCTGCTTAGAGAAATAAGCCTTGCTCTCTAAAATTTTATTGATAACTAATTATTAATATTTTTAGTATTCAATGTGTATTTAGTAGTCATTTTCTTAAGCATTTGTACTTATCAAAAAATAATTTGATGTATTAGATAGTAATTTATAAATAAGATAAGTACCCTGTTTTGATTATTATACATATAACTTATGTATTATATAAACATAATATTAACTTTATTTTCAAGATTTTTTTACAATCTATGTATGTATATGTATATAAAAGAATTTCTTTATTTTATTTAAAGAATTGATAGAATTTTAAACCAATCACTGTAGTTTTCTATCGATAATTAGTGGATTGGCGCGTATTAATCATTAAAGTGAAATGTACGTGTGATTTAAACTTTACAAAAGACAGACGTATATTCTTAGGAAGCATCTAAAAACTTTGTTCTCATCGTATAATCGCCGACTTTATGAAGAAAAAAGACTCTATACATGTATATATATATATATATATATATATATATACTTTTTTTTAAGACTTTGAAGAAGCATTTCTGCTGTTTGAGAGCGCGTCTTTCGTGAGTTTAACGAGTCTCGCAGTCGTCTTATTTCTCGGATGTGCATCCGCGCGCAGTAAAGGAAGCTTCTGTAAAAAATTGATTGTCCGTTATCGGACTTTCACGATCCTTTAATTGCGATTTCGTGACGCGAGTTTCGCAGCGATAGTTTATCATCGATCGCGTTATTAATCGCTACAAACGTAACGTCGTAATCTAGGAAAGACCGGAAACAATTGTTTCGCGGTTGAACGTGTACGCGCAACAAGTCGCGTCCGATAAGTCATAGCCAGAGCGAGGGTGTCTATGTCGTTCCCGGTAATAAACATATCTGTATCGAGATGGTGGTCGTATGTGTGAACGGCTACAACCACATCCGCTTGGGGCGTGTGGTATAGAATTTCCAATATTGGATACACTCGCGCCGTATGAAGGCGGATGATATCTATCATGATATCTTTGCCAAGCGATCGATAGTGCGGTAATTGGCATCTTTTATCTTCCAAAAATTATTGTGCATATACTTATATGGCTTATTACAATTGTCTCTTGAAAGAAGCAAAGTTATCAGTTTCCTTTTATACATTTCGTTCACCTTTTTTATTTTTTTACACACCCTTAAAGTAAAAATCGTAAATATTATACTTAAATGTACTTTATTAGATTATTTTATAAATATATCTATAATAACATATATGTATATAAATATCTATACTCGAGATTATGTCTTAAATATTCGTGTACGGCCATTCTCCGAACAAAAAACTCGCGTACTCCGCCTAATGAGAATGGATAATGAGAATAGCAAGATGAAACGGGCCTTGTCGTCAGACCGCGAAAAGAGACGGGCGGAATATGAAAGTCCGGGTTGAGCAAAAGGAGTTTCAAACGAGAAAAATGATACTTTTCATGCCGGAAAATAAAATGAGTCATTCAATGAAGTGGTCGTGGTGTCGGCGGTAACGAGTTGGGGTAAAAGCGGGGTGAGAGGTCGCGGTTCTGAGCCTTCTTCCCCTGTTGTCCCTCGCTTCATATAGTTGCCGTTCTTTTCTCGCCGGTTCTTTCTCTTCGTTTCTCCTTATCCGACAAATGGATGGGATAAATTGTGCTCTTAGCACTCTTGACTTTTAAACCCGCTAGGCGGATCTGTCCAACTATACTTACTTTTAAATGTCTTCTCTGACTGGGATTTCAGTGTCGACGACGATTGCTGACGCTCGTCGGCGACGTCGTACTGACGACGCAGGTAATGACGCGACGCCTCACGGATTAAGCCATTCGAGGCTTACGAGCCGGTGATTATATGACGCCTGCACGATCATCGGATGGGCAATTACGTCTCCGTAAACTGCCGCCGTTGCCTGTAAACTTGTCGATTTGCCCGGGTCATATGATGCGAAGTGTTCTCTCGTATGGAAGATCAGGAGATCAGAACGGAGATCGGGGATTACATGGAGGGATATGTCCATCTAATGAACATGACATAATTATCTAACTATCGCGCTTAGATAATAACAGTAATAAAAATTTAAAAGAAGAATAAATGGATTAAAAGTATGGCTTTTAAAAGTATTTTTATGAAAATCTTTATAAAAAAAACTGTTATCTCTTAATACATATCATATGTGATTATATTCTATAACATAATGATTGTAACTTATATTCTTCTACCGTATATAATTTTTTGATGAATAATCTGAAAGGAGAGAACACGTAAGAACACAATAAATGCACAATAGCACAACGGAAAAAAATAAATAAATATATTGCATTGTAGGATAAAAATTTAAGGTTGAAAATTTGAATTTTATTTAACAGCTTTTGTTTACTGCGAAGAATGATAATAAGCCATGTGGTAGTACATGCTAAGATGCTTATGTTACAAGAGATACATGCGAAACGAGCAAGTTGGCGTGCGACGAGACAATTTCAACCAACGATTATCAATTCGCGACACGTTACCGCGACGTGACGGACGCTTAAAGAACGCCATTGTCCTGCGCGGTTGGTCCACAAGCAGGCTAGGATTTAATAATGTTGAGAGACAGGCTAGACGTTGTGGACACATCGGGATTGGTACACACGGCTTTCGAACGTCTTCAGTATCTGAGCAGCTCAGGAGCAGTATTGTCTAGGGCAAGGACGCAGTCCCATTCACTTTGCTTTATGACTGTCTCGACCGATGACGATGATGACAAGCATTATAGGTTGTGCAATGGATAATGGCTACTAATGGCTATGTACTTGCAAAGAAAGTGTATTCCGCGGACAGACGCGTTCAGTCGCGTAGAACTTGATTCGCGGAAAAATTTGCTTTTGATATATCTCGTCACGGTATTTTTTCGATCTATCGATACTGAGATTCTGTAACTTCCCTAACTTCTCTTGTTCCAATCCGTAAGATAACTCAAAATGAATATATTTTAAGATTTCGAGAGTATGTAAGAAAATAGTATCGTTCTCCAGCGGTCGGTTTTCGTGGAACATCCATGGTTCGCCGGTCAACTAATTTGAGTGCATAGTATAACGACGAAATTTGACGAAGAAAAATGAGGAAGCGCGACGGATGGACGAAGGAATGCTCATGTCCTCGTCGTCCTCGACGCCGTGGCATCCACGAGCCGAGAGTCGGCCGGGCGAACGAATACGAGTCCTATTCCAATTCCAGCAAGTTAATTGGAATTGTTTGCTGCAGACATCGCGAGCCGCTTGCCCTCGCGCCCTTCTGAATCCTATACCTCGAGCAGCACTTTCCTTTGTCCCTCCCCCGTCTCTGGCTGCTGCTATCGTAGCTTCAGCATGAAACTCACACCGGCACGGCATCGTTGCGTTCATACAGTCCCTGACATCCTGAGAGGAATTAATTTCTACCATCCACTCGGTACTCGCTAAAAGCTTCCTGGTAAAATGCTTATCGTCATTCTTTCGAGCTAGCCGATCTTATCAAAAGAACATGTAACATCTTTATCATTTCCATGCTAAAACGTTTAACTAATTGCAAAATTGAAAGTTAAAGATCTAAATTCAGATTTATCTCGAATTTTTATGACAAACAAAATTACGGATGATATTGATATGAATATAAATTTTATGAACTGTTATAAATTTGGTGATAATTGTTGAAAATTGTTAATGTAAGTATTGTTAATGTAAGTAAATAACTTTTTATCGGATATTTTATATACTGAAATTATAATACGGTTAATTCTTCTGTTCCTTAGAAAAATTATCGCATTTATTTGCTGAAATCTGGTGATGAATTATTCGTTTGTATTAGGCAAATGATGCGAATCGTTTAGATGGCTCTGAGTGTTCGAAAGAGAAAGGCAATAAATTCTGAATATCGTCGTTTTGGCACGTCGTTTTAAAATTTATTTCGTTGGTATAATCATATTCTTATAAATATAAGATTAGCATAGAACGATAGAAGAAATAGATTTTCAGTTTTTTTTTTCAAATATCATGTTAATAGAATATGTATGTACTTTGTTTATAACAAACGGAGGATTTTCCAAAATAATTTTAACATTTCACATCAAATATCGGTACCAATTTCGATTTGCCTGAAAAAATTTTAAATAACATACATTATGAATTTTATATTTTACGTATCTACGCTTATTGATTTGTAATGATTTAAATATTTTTATTTAAATAAAAAATAAGACTAAATATTATATCCAACCAGAAATAATTAGTCAAATCGGTCAATTATAGAAAAGGGTAAAAGTATCAAAAACAAAACTTTTCAATACGATCAAATTTAGTAGAGTTCTTTCTTACTATTCAATACTTATACGAATATTAATAATTAATATTTTTCTGTGAACTAAAATATAGTTCTTTGTCACTGCATTATATGCAATATGATTTATATATCTCTTTTCATAAAAGAAAATTACTTTCTGATATTTTAGCACTTTCATCTTTTTTATTGCTCTTCAATTATTTTTATGTTAATTGAATAATTACAAAATATTTCGTAATTATTCAATTATATTTTATTCATCAATTATATTATTCAGTTATATATATATTGCTTTCCGATTTTATATTGATTCGATGTAGAGTTAGTCGAAAGACAAGAAATTTTACGGAAATATTCGTAATTATTCGCAATTAATATTATGTATATTATGTAAAAACATTTATGATAAAATCCAAGATGAGAGACAAAAATATATTTTCCAACTAGTACTCGACAACACCTATTTATCGACCTATGGAATTGATTAATCATTTCTGACTAGATATTGAGAAGATAATCGTGAAGATAACATTTTCGATAATATTGCTTACACAAATACATTGCTTTCTATAAATACACTTTAATTATTTTTTAATCTCCTATGCGATTACATCATTCCAGTTACATAAAAGCTAAGTGGTATTAACTTTTATAAGACTTAATTTAATTAGTTAGATAAAGAAGAACATAACAAGTAAATCAAAGATAAAAATTGTTACATGCTCTTCAGTAAAAGTTAAAACACTGTTCGTGTACACTTTTTTGTAATGCTGAACATAAAGTGATTTAAAAAACACATTTATAAATATTAAAAACATATTTGTATAATATATATCTGTGTATATATATATATATATATATATACGTATGTATATATGTATATATAGG
>VBVQ01005310.1:0-12117 GCA_011636635.1 Tetramorium simillimum | reverse complement strand
TATATATATATATATATATATATATTTCAATGTAATATTAACACGACAATTAGAAATCAAAGTTCAATGGTCTTTTGAATCTGAGATCACATGCAACTAGAAAACAAAGTTCAATGATCTTTTGAATCTGAGAGATCACATTCAACTAGAGAACAAAATTCAATGGTCTTTTAAATCTGAGAGATTCATCACATGCATATTTCATGTTAAAGATCAACATAAAGTTACAAAACATAATCAATAATAAGCAACATTAAAAATATCTTTTAGTATAAAATATATGTTGCAAATCTCTTAAAATTCATCAATTATGTCTGTATTTTTTGTATGTACATATGCATAAATATTAACCATATAATAAAATCATTATTTTTAATCCAGTTTATATTTACTAAACTTGCTAAAAATAATTCCAGTTTTAATTATTGTTAAATATTTCTCGCACATACAGTTGTCCGGAAATATATATATCACAATTTGAATACACTTGTCATAGAGGATGCAATCAGATATTCCACTCATGTTCTCCACAAATTTCATTAAAAATATTTTATTTTACAATTCTCACATTATGTGTATATGTGTGTTTGTGTGTATGTGGGGCGGTAGTGACATTTGCGGCTCTCCGTTCTCTATGCTTATTATCTGCAAGTGGTTCATTATAGTAGAGTGCACCAGTAACTGATACGGAATGGCGGACGACATAATGATCGACACGCGGCTGATTTATTTAATTTGCCGTTGTTCAAAGGTACATAAGCTAAAACCTGTCGCAATGACAAATAAGCTTATCGCATATTCAAGCGTAATGGATTATACTTCGTATATCTATCATAATCTATTATAGATTTTAAAAGAGAGATATTAATGGAATGATCGAGAGGTTCATCATATTTATGTCTTCCATCTTGTCCATGTATAATATAAACAGACATAATTTTATATGTCATAATTTTTAGTTCTTCGATTTGTTGCAATCTCTTTACAATGTTTTAGTGACAAAATTTATTGAAGGTGAGTCAATTGCACACTTGTCCCACTTACGCACTTCGTAAAAATTCATTAATAATTATTGTTCATTATCACAGATTTATATTTATATTTAAACTGAAAAGAATTTAACATTGTAATTTTACAATATATACTTATTTGTTTAATTATTTTATTATTTAAAATTTTCTTCATTTTCTTTAACATATTGAATAATAAACAAAATATAATATCAATCAAAAGTTCAAATATACAATCAAAAGTTATAATAAATATTTTTTAATGCAATGAGTAAAGCATAAAATTATCTCAAAATTACTTACACGTGTATAATTAAGTCATAAATTTAAATCATCGGATTAAATTTTAATGCGATTGAACAATTACGTCTTGCGTTTTAAATCTTTGATGTTAATTGGCTAAATCAGTAGATAATAATAATTTATATGCATTAAATAAAATCAGATTTAAGGAAAAACTTTCTCCACAGAAAGTATAATTAATCTAAAGGATAACTTTTCTGAAGTCCAAGAACGTTTGCATAACATATCACAGTGAAATGATTGGAAATTAATTAAAAAACAAATATTAATTTTTAAAATTCATTTTTATGCTATTTATCCATCCTTTATTTTAAATGCATAGTTTTAATAAAACAATTTTTAATCGAGAAGTATTAAATTATGTGTCATTTCTCTTTTACAGTTTCCTATTTTAACTTATCAATTTAAGCCTACTTTAAATATATATTATTTTTTCGCTTTCAATTGTTTCAAAATTATAAATTTTTTATTTTCATTAAAAATATATTTTCAAATCTAAAAATAAAATGCTATACTTTAATTCTGATAGAAAATTAAATTGTTTCATGCTTTTCAATACATATCCATCATTTTTGTGTAATCTTTAAAATATAGAGTAAGTTATTTTAAATGATAAATTTATATTAGTTTTATCATATGATTGCTACTCGAATTCGCTAAATAATAACGTAGATTATACTACGACACTCATTTTAATAGAGTACGATTTTTGTTCCAAACTTTTCGATTGATTAGCATTTCATACGAGAGGAAATGAGACAGTTCTGGGGCACTATGCTCCAGTATCAAGCTAAGATCGCGTCTGGGGGAAACCCTTGTGTGTTCGCGACGTGTAAATGTGGCAGGAATTAATTGCCAGCTCGTCGCCCGAGAAGTGCTGGCCGTCGCTTTTACGATCAATTTGCCGTCCGGGTTCGGCAGTACCCAGCTCGACAGCGACTGCCACTCGCCCGTGTTTCATTAACAGGACAAGAAGCGGGGTCCTGACGGGGCACGTCGGATTTCCTGCGAGATGACAGTGGCAATGACTGTTTGCGGGAACAAGGCATTTCGATTACCGCAAACGGTCCTCTCGTATCTCGGTACGAGGACCTCCACTGTCAGCTTTACGTCAGCACAAATTCGTATGCTCGCAGGTGGGTATTACACTAATTGAAACAATTGCGTAACATTACTTCATTGAATGATGTTATAAAATGTTTTAATGTGTGTTATCCATACTATTCCATAACGTTATGGAACTTTTATGTGAAATATATGTGTGTAATCCTCTTATAAAATAATTACAAATCCGATATCTAATAAATCTAATTTGAATTAAAAATCGAGTTAACCATGTAAAAGTAATAAATTTATTGAATCTTAAGTAATGCAAATATAGATATTAAAATACACGCTGAATTACTTCTATTATTATTTGCTACATTTAATATTAAATATAAAACTTTAGAATGATAAATAATGTGTTCAATGTATCACGTAATGTTCAATGTAATTCATGTGTTCATAATGTATTCAAATTAGAAAATATAGAATTAAAATAAAATATAAACTCATACTATAGCAACATTATGTAACGCTAAATAAAAATAAGCGACAAAGAATATTATCTCTGAAAGAAATTGTTATTCCTTATAATGTATTCAGAAAAATATGAAATAATATTGAATATTCGTGCGAATAAAACGGGTAGGTTAATATGTATCTTCTTGTTTTTAAATTTATCACGATAATTGAAGCTTTCAAGAACGTAGCTTCAAGCGCAGCAATTAAAATCTTGCAAATAAATTCACAATCAATGAAGTCACCTCACTTTCTTAAGGTGCATTTAAAATTTTTATAAATGAATAAAAGTGTTTTGAAAAAGATAGTGCTGACATTCCTCATGCATTATAACCTCGTAGAAGCACTTTGCAAGAATGGGATGCAACGACCGTAAGAGTCTAAATGTACTTAATACATACACGCGCGTGTTACGCGCCGCGAATGCACTCAGAGCATCTCTTCCGCCATATGAATATAATTTTCAGAAAAGGCCCTGCTACGAAAGCACATATATAAAATTCCACGATGAGGACGCAGCAGGGACACGATGTATTATTTAATAGATCGGCAAAGTGCAATGTGATCCTATTATCAATAGCCTAGTACGATCCATCGCTAATATTGTCTCTATAATCGTTCCTAAGAGAACTGCAATCGCATTGAATAGTGCTTCGACATCATAACGGCATAATAATTTTATTACCTACTGGATAAAATATCAAATATGTTTTACCGCAACGTATCGAATATTTTATTAGAGTGCAATATAATTTTTTATATTCCATTTTACACTTATAATATTTATATAATTTATTTTTAGAAAATACATTTCTGTCTTTATAATTTTGATTGTAATTTTGTCATTTTCTATAAAGATTTTTTCGATTTTCTTTTTTTCCTCATTTTCTAATTTGCAAAATAAAACAGTTTAATCAAATTTTGTTACAGTTTATTTAGTATAATCTAAAAAAATTAATTTTGATCTATAAAAAATTGTCATTTTTAATTATTTAGAAATATATATCAATAATAATGAATGAAATAATTCTTAAAATAATAATTTGTTTGAATATGATTTTTAAAAGAAATATGTTATATATTATTAAAATAGTAGAGTAGAAATAATTTAATGATTTCGTTATAAAAGTTTTTGGAAATGAAGAGCCATGATTACTGAAATTGCACCAAAATTTTAAACAAGGAAAAAATGACAATCTACACAATGTTTTATCAATGAAACTTTCATATCGGATCCTATATGCAAAAGTTAGCGTGACCAAAAAGCAAGAATGTAATTGAGATTATTTACCAAAAAGCTATTTCACAATTATTTATATTGTACGGTGTATTTTGTACTATGACATACTTTGTCATTATAACGTATTTGATTAAGATATCTGCATAATCTGAAATTTCTAGGAGAAAGAGATTGAAATAATAGTTTACCGAAACCAAAAAGTAGCATTTCACCGAATGAAATTTCACGTTAAATGAAATCTGTCACGCAAGCAGTAATACGAACAAAAAACCCAACAATCATAAGTTCTCCGTTGAGAAAGCACGTAACGTAGGAATCTTTTATTAATTCCGAAAGCTTCACGGGCGTTGCTATTACAGTTCACCATCGCCATCGTATCTACATATCACACAGCAGAACTCAAAGAAAAATAAATCGGTACGGTACTTGCACTATTTCATCGAAAGAAATTCCGTGTCGGATAATATCATACACGCGAACAGTGGCATAAGCAGAAAATAGCGATGACGAGTTGAGAAAATAGTAACAATACAAAATATACGAATACAGAAATTCGAATTGGCAAGCTTTATCAAATTAAATGTGATATAATTTTAAAAATAGAAAGAATTTTTTTACTTTTGTATCCATATATTAATCTCTGTGACCTTCACAAATATCACGTTCACTCGTCGAATTCATTCTCTATATATAGTCACTGAAGATGCATAAAGAGAAAAAAATGGTAGGCAAACGTTCGTTGTGCCAACAGAAATTTACCCAAAAGAAGATTGAATGGTAAGAGCCAATAAATTGTACAATTGTTCGTTACGCGACTAAAATGAAGTTGAAGAATAAGTGGAGAGTCAATAGCGTGAGATGAAAGAATTCATCTGGTCAGTTACTTTATTTCTCACTCGTAAATCCGAGTGTAAATGGCGCACGAATCTTCAATTAGTCGCCAATTTCGCCAGTGTCAAATTAAGCTCTCTACCGAATAAAACGAGTGCCACACGTCGGGATGAAAGGAAAGGCACGTCGCGTTTTAATAGAAAATTTGTCACTCGCAAATAAAAGTTTGATAATAGATAGAAGATTATTTTACTTCAACACACAGAAAAAAATTATTCGTTTGACCTCTTGTCGGATCTAATAGTTTTCTTTATAGAAATCTTCTGCGATTGATCAAATGTTTTCAGAGAAAATGATATAACCATTCAATTTTCTATTTGAATAAAACCGTATAATATCCCATTATACTTAACGTTTAAAGGTCAAGATTCTTTCCTTAAAAAAAGAAAAATATATATGTTTACTATGTGATCAAATGCAAAATGTAACTGATTTTGAGACGTTATAATGTTTCCCTGTCCTTTAAAGGTTATAAAGCACGAAAACAGATATATTATTTTAAATTTTTGCATTTATGAAAATATATTTCGTTTGTTAAATATATATATGTTTCTTTTATCTCTCGATAGAAATATTACAAAATACAGATTATTGTGATGAATTACCGAATTTTTTCAAATAAAAAAATTGTAATTGTGAAATGTTCTTCTTCTTTCTTTTCTTTGCTTACAAAACTAATTAAAACTATTAAAAATAATTAAAAAATTCATAGACGACTATTATTTTTTAATTATTAATTTCTATTTAATATAATATTTGACGTCAGTCAATTAAATCATTAAAATGTTCAAGGAAGAAGGAATGTCACTGAAATGTCATAATAATTGTATATCAAAGATCTAATTTTCCACGTACTCTTGCTGATTAGAACGAATTACATTCAGCTGGTACTTCTACTCGATTGCACATATACGACATGCGATATCTCGCGCATCGGCATTTGAGCAGGCCGATAATACCTCGTTCGCGCCCGGAAGAACGCTATAACGCCTCCTGTTATTGATACTCGCGATCACGCTTGTAACAAGATAGCCGACGTTAAATACCCCGTGAAACGCGAACGAGCCGTTGCCGTTTGTCGTGTTTTAACGAGCGGCAAATTCATCTGCCACCGAAGGCGACCGTTATTTCTATCGCTCGCAGATTGAAAATGAATGGTGGACCCCAGGCACTGTATCGTTCATCCATGTCGCATATTGGATTCTTGTGATGAATCTTGAAATATCGTCCATTATCGAGTAAAACGTACGAAGATAAAAGGTTGCGAAAATGAAATGGAAGTCAAAGAACGGCAAATTTAGATAATATAAAAATTTATTAATACTAGTATAGCAAAATAAATTATTGGCAATGCAATTATTCTCTATCAATAGTTTTGTCTTTTTCAAATTTTCTGTAATTAAATTATGAAAAATAATTTTGGCAAAATTTTCTTAAAAGAAACTCTTTTATATCCTTTTTAAGTGCATGTAATAATTAAATTTTAATAATTACTATTAATTTTTTAAAATTAATTTTAAAAAAATTTTCTTATTTGACGCTTAGAAAAATTAATTCCTCTTTTATTGATCTTGACACTTGGACATTTATTCATTTTATCCTCCAAACACGTCCGAATGACGTTGCTTATACGAACGACAGATCCGTAGTTAGACGAATATACGAAGTCAGGATCGAGATTGCGAAGCAAATATTTACTCGTGTGTCCTAACACATCGCTAGTTAACCGGGGCACATCGAAATCAATCTTAGGTTTACAGGATAGTAAAAGTCCGTTGCGCGATTAATACGTTCGGCATGAGCGGCATAAACCATGGAAGTGTGAAAAATGAGAGGCACGTGAAGGACAGAAAAGAGTGCGGCGCACATCGCGATAACAATGATGGCAAATCGATGCTCATAATCAAAAGAGAAATTGGCTAGTTGGAAAAAGATTATAATCCGTTATTGAAAATGTTATTGGCCATACAAAACAGAACAGAAGTGCAGAATAAATGTTTTGCGTGGATACGTAGATCGCAAATTGCAAAAATCAAATTGATTATATTACACAATAGTGTAGATTTCGTCGTTACGTCCGACAAATCATTAGTAAATCCCAATTCCCGCAATTCCCACTTGCACTTTGTGACATATATGCATCAAGAGTCACAATCCAATTTAAATAATTAATGACAAATACCGTTGTTTTCTTTTGCAAAATTGAAGTGCCGATTAATATTTACGCGGAGGAATGTTTCACGCGGGTGTTGGCTTAGAATCACAAAAATAATTAATTACAAAAACGTTTTCAACGTGATCGAGCATGATGTGTCTTTAAGGATTAACGATCTTGGTACCTTGGAATTCGATCGTAGCTATCCCAACTGGTGAGGCAGTTGTAGCTACTGTATCTGCTAGAAGTCGTCATCGTTAACGTCTTGCTCGCTGAGGCATCTCGGATCCGCTCAGTCGCGTTATTCCACAGTGCCACCACGAACGTCCTCCATCTTTTCACTATATCGAAACTGGCGCTCATATAGTCGGGCGTTCGGAATCGTTATACAGTCTCAGGCGTCCTTCTTGTCCCGGCGTCAATTACCCCCACCCTCTCACGTACAGTGTTTTCCCACTGGCACCGGTATTTTCCACCACTGTGATGAAAAATTTTCCGTTTGTTTTGTCCGTTTGTTTTGTCGACCTGACGACGACGACGACGACGACGACGACGACGACGATGACGAGAGAGAACCGTCGGACGACCGCGCGGGAGTTCGAGTGCTCCAATCGCGGTCGTGGCGACGTCGTACGTACCCCTCTCAGCGGAGCGACGTAGTTACAGTCTCGTAACACGCACGATCGCTCGTGGCAAGGGTTAACGAACCAGAAAGAAACTTCTGGAGCACGGGCACGCCTAACCGCGTTTGGTACCTGCACGATACACGTAGAGTACTTCCACCACCCTGCCCTTTGCATCCACCACCCTCTTCGCCAGTGGTAACGTAAATCCACCCGCCGAAGAGAGAGAGAGAGAGAGAGCGCCCGTTAAAAAAATACACCGCGGCGCAAAGTGATCACGATGACCGAACCGTAATAATATAAAGGGACAGCAGAGAAGTACGACTAAGCCACTAGAAACTTGGACCACGTATTCCGCTACCTTGTCTGTCTAAATTGGACCGCCGGTTTCTTTTTCCTTTGAATTCCTCCCGGTTAAAAACTTTAAACGTCAATTACATTCTATATGCTGCACTTAAAATTATCCACCATCCTGGACGACGCGCGCCGTACGTGCGTAACTGTGCGTAACTGTCGCACGCACGATGCCAGCGCGCGCGCGAGCGCGCGCGCGTTGTGTGTGTGTGTGCGCGTATTAAAAATATTCTACGTTTTTTGGACCCGCCAACCAGCGTGCTCGTTAAGTATCTCGTAATTAGAAGGAAGGTGCGCCCGTTTGTTTACTCATCGCACAACGTCGGGCGTCATATTTCCCTCACCTACCCTCCCGGTTTTCCTTTTCGCCGTTCGCCGATATTGCTCCTTTAATCGAATACACTTAGGCAAACTCCTCGGACGCCGCAATTGTATCTGTTTCTTCCACCCGTGGCTACGATACTAATCTCCGTCCCCCTTGGGAAAAGTTCTCGTTGCTCCCTTTAAGAAGAGTTTTTCTTGCTACCTTAAAGAAAAGCTTCTCTCGCGAAACCTTTTCACTCAGACATGATCTTCTCGCGTAAAAAAAAAATGTCAGACAGAGAGGGATGCTTTATGATGTGTTCTTAAAAAAAAAAAGAGGAAAACTTTCACCACGCGTTCGCTCCCACGAACGATGAACGATTATAGCGAGAGTTGAAAAAAGTTCATTAGTTTGGAAGGAGGATGATGACGGGGCTGGTTGACATCACGATGAGACGATTTCCACAAACTGCATCAATTGCAAATGACGTTAGAGATTTCCGCGGGGTTACGGGGGGGAGTTAGTTGACGTTACTATAGCTCGCTATAATCGCACTGTGTAGTCACCCAAGGAGACGGATGCCGTGCCCCGAAGTTCTCTGGAGTTGAAACTCGAAGACGTCGAGATTCGTTGAAGTCTCCTCGCGGAATCGCTTTGAAAGAACATTGAAAATCTCTTTGTCGAAGACTTCCACCTCTTCGTGGTGGTGGTCCGCCGCGTCTTTTTCTTTCCGATGCCGCCGCCAGCTCACTGCCGTCTCGCGTAGTCCCGAAGGGCATTCTCGAGAACGGTTCCACATTCCTTCTGCGAACTGACATCCAACATAATGTCTCGCAACGAGGCGTTCCCCTTTCTGTCTCCCTCCCCCTCTTGTCCAGCAATCACGTTACGCTTTTCCGGGAAACGTTGGTCCTGTTTTCAAAGTTTTGCTTCCGAAGCTCCTCAACGACATTTGTTGGTCCTTTCTTTACGGAGTTCCACCGTGGAGGCTTCTTCTTGGGAATTTCACTCTGGTCCTACTTTTGAAATTTACGTTTTCGAAGCCTCTCGGGGAAGCTGCTTTGGTCCTGTTACTTTGGGAATCGCTTCTGGTATCGCCGATATGATAGCGAAGCGATTCGTCCCGACTGGCGTGACGTTCGCGTGTCACGGATGCGATTTGACGCGGTGTTTCACGGCGAGGCAGCGGGACTTTCTCTTCAGGTACCGCATCTTCCGAAAGCTCCGCTGCCCCCTGTCGCTCGCGTACGGTGCGGGCCGTTGTTTCACTGGGGAACCGAGCGCTGCCGCGGTACCACCTGCCCACCTTTCTCGCGCGCGCACGAGAGGTGCCGTCGTACCGCCTGACGGGTCCTTCCCCGTAAAAGCTCCGCAAGCACAACGCGCTTCGCGTGGCCTGGCTTAGCGCCGACTAGCGGAATCAGCCTCAAGCTCACCGTCGCGACGACGCGCACCCCTAGCACCGCGCAAGCTCCGCTCTTCGTCACCCTCTCCTGATTCTCCTCGACAAACTGGCCGATCGCCTCCCCTCGAAGAGAGACCGATAAACAAAGAAGAGGGGTAGGGAAGCCACATGAAAAATAGTAATTCGCACGGTTGTAGGGTCTCGTATTTTCTCGTTATCACCGATCAATTGATATATGAATTGCCGAAGACTAGAAAGATGAGATGATTATCTCGTGATTTATCACCATTATTTAACGGAATTAAAACTTGAGAATTTTTTAAATTATATGTCTGGAGAGATATTCCCTCATAACGAGAGATACTCTTCGTGCACTTGTTGTGTACGAGTAAATCTGCTCATTTTGGTTACTGGTAATGCGGAAACCATTAGTCTTTATTTCGTAGAAATAGAAAGTAATTCATCACTTTGTATAAAGAAATGTTAAAAAGAATGAAGAAAAGTTGTATTTTTTAAGGTTGTCAGTTTAACTCATGATCGCAGATAACTGATGATCGCAGTAGCGCAATTTAATAGCGAATATGAATTATTTTTCCAACGATCGACATCGCTAAGCATTATCAAACGTCAAATAATATTCACTTGATTACCTTTCTCATTTGATAGATGCGAACAAAAACTTTGAATATTATTTGGACAGATTTGTAAACTTATTACAATAGTTTCTTCAATTTTTAATTGTGACTTTATTGCTGGCATTATTATCATAATCAAAAATGATGACATCTTTGCCGAACCATGTCAGTCAATTAGTGAGTTTAGCTTGTTAGTTAATATTAGAGCATAAGACAATAAGGAATTATTTAATATCCTCGCAAATGATAAATTATCCTGTTTGCTACGATGCAGTTTAATCTTAACGCACATTTACCAGGCAGCTATATTAAACTGTTTTATGCTTTTATGCTAATACACTGAACGTAGGATAATCTGCATTATATTAGAGCATTTCAAATATTTTCTATAACATTTTTATGAATGTTATAGGGAAACATAATTTTTTTTATAAATAAATATATACCGAATAAATTTGAATAGCGACAAAAAGAAATATATTATTTTAATGAGTTGTGTGATGAGCGAGATAAGTGTTAAATTTGTGATACGTTTCATGCAAAACGTGCATATAAGAGCGTAATCCATCTTTTATATGCAATCGACTAGACGCGATTCCGCTTTTCAATGATATAAGAACTCGCAGACAGACGGATGATTTATGATTTGACTGATGATCTTTGCTTACCAAATGGTTTTTCCTTAAAAATATAAATATCTCGTGTTTAATATAATATTGTGCAAAAATTTTATTAAAATATTAAAAAATAAATTTAGAGTAAATGCATATCACTGTAACGCATAAAATGCATAGATTTTTTAAAGATTTATATTATTTTTTTTAATTTAATAATCCAAATTGTAATGAAAGAAACATTTAATTTTAAAAGATTTTAAGAAAATAACAATTAATTAATTACACATTGTAAATCAAGTAAAAGAATTCATAATTTATAATATTTATGATCCATTATTTATAAAATAAAAATATTTTATACTCAATAAAATTCTGTGCTTTTTGGATTTTATGAAACAAACATGAAACATACATGTTGGAAAAAATATATTTAGCATTGAATACAATATTTTTACTGAATATTATAAAAAATTGTAACAATTTATAATCTACATTCTTTATTACATTGTCTAATATAAATAAATATTAAATAATAAAATTTGTTTCGTGATTGATAATTTAATTATACGAGGATTACATTGAAAAAGACGCAACAATACTATGTGAAATACGCGCACTCTAAACTATTCTTTCGTAATTGCAACTATGTTTCCATATATCGTAAAAGTATTACTAATATATGCAAATAATACACGTAAATCAACAGATAGTATACAAAAAAAATTCACGAATATCGACCATTTACAAAAATTCATTCCTCTGAAGGTTGAATACATTTATCAAATAAATCATAAGTCACGAATGTCCTGACATTACTGGAGATGTATAAAAATTGATTAAATTAACTTATTTATTTATTATTTAAATCTAGCTGTATAACTTTAACAAAGACATTGAACTTCCAATTTTCCAGTCATGAATAATTAAATTTATTATTTATTACTTACTTATTCTTTAATTTGTAATTCTTTATTAAATCACACTATGTTAGGAGTATTTAAAATATAAGTCCTAAAA
>VBVQ01005309.1:0-12123 GCA_011636635.1 Tetramorium simillimum | reverse complement strand
ATTATATGGAGAAAATTTATAATTATGTTCCCTTATTTTGAATTCTAGTATTGTTTACTTGTAATAAATGCAAAATATAATCCATATAACAAAATAATTTTCAACTTATGATAATAAATCCTTAAGTGTCCGCCACTAGGGGAACTCCCCCTATATGTTGTATAAAATATGCATTAAAAATATATACGCAGACATATCATCAAAAAATATACTGGATATATAAAATTATAAATATAACGTATAGAGCTTGATAGAAATCAGCTTTTGTAGTTTTTTCTTATCATTTTACATTTTTACTGCAATAATCTTAATATTTCTTTGATTTTTGCTCGTGGAAACATAAAAAAAAATATTGATTGGGAGATACTAAAAATGCATATTTGCGTATCCGTGTATTCGTGTATCCGTATGAAATAAAAATATTAATTCTGAAAAAATTCTGCATGAGTGAAAATCCGTGCTGTATTTAGCGAATTTCGGAGTAAGCTCGCGTGTTCGCAGCGTCGATCATATCGTTCGTGTAATTCGGAAAACTCGCCTTCCTCTCGGGCGGGACATTAACAACGGTCATTACTGAGCACTTAACCACCGCAATCGGAGGAGCCCGCAGTGTCGGAAACGGGGAATACTTCGTAGCTGGATTGTACTAGCTGGAGGAGGATTTCGCAAACCGCCCCATTGGCGCTGTCGGTGAAGCATGCTGCTGACCCGCGTATCGACCACCAGGTTTGGCCATACACCCCCGGACCTCTCCGCGGGAAAGGGGTAGGATCCTGCAGAAGATACGGTCCCGTGCGCACCCTCTGCCCTGCGTCGGGGCCACTTCGACACCGATATCCCTTCGTCCTCGCTTGTCCTCCACGTCTGTTTACGTCGTTCTTCTTTCGACGAGGATACCACGTATCTGTCTGCACCGACGTAAACTACAACTCCATTTGTCTTAGCCGCTCGTTCGCCCCGTCCGTTCCTCTGCTCGCTCTGTTCGTTTCGCGAGCTGTCTTTGCCGTGCTTTCTTATCATGCTGCGACGCGTCTAGTCACGACAATCGATCCAACACAGATTGCAAATCTGTTTGAGGCTGTCCACCGTCTTAACGTTCGCGCGATGATAAATCGTCGCGCTGATGTATCGGCATTTTATAAAAAAAGACACTAGAAACTGCAGTATTATACACTATAAATTGGATGAGTAGAAATTATCAAGTAATTTTAATAAATTTATACTGATAGAAAATACGATTAATACGATATTTTAAATATCAATTTTGACTTGTGATCAGAATTTCATTATTTTATTTTATATGCGCAAGATATTTTGTAAAAGTTACATGTTTCAAGGATTCTGGAACTTCGTTGAGATAATTTTTCTTCAGTGAAAATTTTATGAGATACCTTTTTCATAGCATTTGAATTTTCCATGTTAATTATCTTGGTAACGAAGCATCGAATTAAATTCGTCTTAAGCTAAAGCTTAGTAAAAATTAACTGAAGTTTTTCCTTATCAATTTGCATTCTTGCCGCTTCGTCAAAAGCCTTTAATTCGATGTTAAATAGCTTCATAATTGTGCCTCGTTTTAAATTTTCATAAAGAAAAAGTTGATTTCAAATTTATTGAAAAGTGCAATAGTAATGCAACTCATTGCAAGCTATATGAATGATTTTAATAATTTATAATGCAAAACGTTTCTCCAATCGTTTTCTAAATAAAATATTCTTATGACGATTTAACTTATTTAAAAGTTCAAAAGATGTTAGAGAAACTTAATCCACATGTCATATTATTTATTTAGTTTAATAAATATGTCTATATAATTTAAAAGTTACAAGCCAAAAATAATTTTATCGGATATTATAATCTCACAATCGAAAAATAACTTGGTGCACACATCAATTAATTCTTATCTTAATATTACACTGTTAAAACGAATGTGTGAATATCACACACTTTTTGCGTGTGATGCGTGTCCCCCGCATTAAGACATCTATGAGTGTGTGAATTTTTTAAAAATGTGTGAATATCCACACATTTTTTGAAAAGTCACACATTCATAGATGTTTTAACGCGGGGGACACGCATCACACGCAAAAAGTGTGTGATATTCACACATTCGTCTTAACAGTGTATATTATAAAATAATATAGTATTTCTCTAGTGTCTTTTATGCTAAACTCGTGAGATTAAAGCCCATTACTTCACTTTTGTTGAAAATTTAGGAACCACCAAACTTGATTAATTGAACACATATTATTTCTGCAACGAATATTTCGAAAATTAAAATTTTGTTACTCCGTAACCGAGTTCTGCAAAAGAAAGCTAACGCGATTTTTTATCTCTCTAATTTCACAATTCCTATACACGTGCCTTAAGATTTTTCGAGAATTTGTTATAAACTGGGAAAAAAGTAAATTTTTTTGGGATGGAATAGCTGTTCTCGCGAAAAGCGTAGTGTTTTCGGACGCTGTCGATTCGCCAGAACATCTTGAATCAGTAAGTCGTTTAACCGTGCTGACCTTAGTTTATCTGGCTTCTATCTAGCCGAGCGAATCACGGCGTAATAACACGGAAAGAATGTTGTTGCGTATTTTCCTCCTTCCATCTACAAACATACTCGGATACAGCAGAAACTCCATTAAATGATTACATCGTTAGGATTCACACGACTACGCTGCGCGGCCGCTGCTACGTAAAAGTTACTCGTGTATACGTAACGCGAGTATAAATGTTTCACATAGCCTTTTCGTGATTGAACATTTTGACGTAGATTTAATGTAGGGAAGGTAGCTACAATTTTTAATTGAAAATTCTGCAGATATAATATGCAGCATTCTAAACTCGGAATCTAATTATATCTGATAAAATATGTATCGGTAAACATGTTTATAAATTTTTCAGTCTTGCTTCTTGATGAGCATTTAATATAATCTAATAGCTTTTTGACGTAAAAAAATAGACTGATATTCTAAAATAAACCTGCTAATTCTGTTCCATATTAAAATTTCATTTACGTTTTGTTTATTAAAAACCCAATCATTATATCGTTAGAGTTATTTATACTTTATTATTTGATCGATAGAAAGCTTCTTAATTTTGTCTCATATAATTATCCACTTTTAATTATATGTCAAAGGTCAAAGCTTCTAAATTTGATTGTTAGAGGAGTGTCTGTTTCCCCTATGCTTTGCTCCCTGAAATTTCGAGGGATATTACCGTTTATTTATACACGCAATAAGTTAAGCCACGTCAGGCTATTTGTCTTTATACGTATGAGATCCCTTTACAGTAGAGATACGTGGGTGCGTTATGTGGAAGACATGAAGAAATTGAGAACACGGATTTAAGAGGAGTAATTGCCAACGCGTCTATATCATGTGACTGAAAGGAATACCGAGTAAGAATTGATACATTGATGATGAGAAGAAGCCTCCAGAGCGTAAATATGAGAAAGCGAGAGAAGGATGCAAGAAATTATTTTCTTTATTTGTTGAGTCACTTTCTTGCTTCAAGTTGAACACATAATGTTTCTTTATCTTGGTTTTTTCAATTTATCTTTTTTTTTACTTTAATCTAAGCATGATGAAATCGAGATCGTGAAAAATACATTTTTTACGATGATTTGATATTGCGTGAAAAATGATAACATGTTGTAATAAATGCTTTCGAATACGTTTTCCTAAAGTACAAAAAGATAAAAGATTTAATTGTTTAATTCCACTAGCGAAATTACATATAATAAACACGTACAAAATTTGAGACCGTGCATATTTATGCACGAATGCATAATACTTTCGTGTTAAATAAATAATAGCACAAATATATATACATATATAATATTTCTATGTATTAAAAATATTATTTATATTTTAACGATATACATGTATAATATTTGTATGCGGAGTACTTGGATTTTCCTATATTAGATTGTGCGTTGTAAGTTTCATATTTTACGAATTTTTTTTACTTTTTTCTTGCAATGTTAAAATTGTTTTGTTATTGTAATGAAAAACAAAACAGGATTGCCGTAATGCTCAAAATGTGTATTTATGCGGCGATTAAAAGCAAACGTGTTTTTTATCCGCAAAAAGTGGTTGGCTAGTTATTGCGAATAATATATCGACACATCGAGAGCGAATTACGACCTGGTTTACTACTCGTCTCTCGCGAAAAGAAAATAATCGGTTGACACGTGAAAAACAAGCCTGAAAATTGTTATCTGTTATTGTATTCTGTAACGCTAATTCTGTGTGGCTAATTCCATTCGAAGCTACATGAGTCATTATTGATTATATTAATTATTAATTAACCCTGCACTCATTGGTTCATTACATACATCGAAATTACTTATTCGTGTATCCGCCATATTCCAAAATTTAATGTGACAAATTTCTGTGTTTCGCGCTCGCTAAAATGAAGTTAAAACCTTTTAAATAATATCGGGAGCATCAAAAGGATCACTGCATAATTCACTTATGAGCATTATTCTTTTTCAACACATATTTGATACAAATAAAATCGACACGTTACGCATCGACATTATTAAATTTTTCCAGAAATTAATTGTGTACTGTAACTTTACAGCTTTGTATTCATGGCGTAAGTGTGTAACGTTATTATTATAATACAATAGCGACATATGTACGTAATTTATCGATTGTTGTGAATTGTTTTGACGATAATAACTATTAAAGTAATTCTTTAGAAATATTTTTTATGCGTGCATATGATACGAGCTCGAGTTCAATAATAACGCTATTATTATTGTTACACGAAACTAAAATAAATTATGGCGAGAGGCTATAACCGATGAACAAACAGTCTAAATTTAGTTCAAAATATTTCGCTCGTTTAATTTTAGGTCAAGGAAAAAGATCGTGGCTATAAATCTCCATCTAATAATAATATTATGAAAATATATATCAAAAGCAATTGTTATTGTTGCACAAAACTAAAATAAAATATGACGAGAGGCTATATCCGATGAACAAACAACCTAAATTTGTTTCAAAGTATTTCAGTCGGATAATTTTATTTGAAAGAAAAAGATCGTGGTTATAAGTCTCCATCTAATAACAATATTATAAAAATATTTTAGATATGTCAAAAGTACGTGTTCTTTCCATCGAAGACAATGGAAAAGATAAAAATTCTGGGTGAATGGGTGCCGCTTGAATTTAAAATCCACGGTTACTTTTCAGGCAACCTAATACAAATGTAAATACCCGCACGTAGATTTTCATGAGATAAACTCTTTTGTACAGCACTAAAGTCTTAATTTGTATGCTATTCGTGTGCATGCTTTATGTCTTACGAGAGATCTGAGAGCCGTTTAAAATTGGTTGTTATTATACATTACATTCATAGAGCATTTACATAGTCGAGGAATAGCTAATTATAAAAAATTGAATACCGTAAAATGTTATCACTAGAAGAAATCCTTAGACATATGCGATCGACGGCAAACAAGCTGTTCCCCAAAAATCATCCTTACGATACGTACAGGGAAAATCAACATTGCCTTGAAATTATTAAAATAAAATTTACCGTGGACGCGAAGGGAGTCTCCGTCGCGGACGAGGCGTGTGCACAGAGATTCACGAAGCTGAATTATGGAGATTTATGGAGCTTCCCGTTGCGGCGCGGGTAAATAGGGGACCAGCGTGGCTCGTTATTCGTCGCGAACAGAATGTACTGGGCCTTAAGCCGGTTTCGAAGCGCGCCAGAATGGCCAGGAAGAAAAGTCGGTGAAACCATTCTCTATTCTGCTCGATGGTCACCGGTTCCCGTTGCCCGCCCTCGTGGGAGCACAGTAAACGGGACTGGATTATCCGTAGTAATGCTCGGGCGGCGACGAGTTGCACGACGATGCGCGGAGAGCTTGCCTTCCCTTGACGCGGTAAAGAAGAAGTAGAAGAAGTAGAAGAAGTGGATGAAGAAGTAGTAGTAATAGAAGAAGAAGAAGAAGAAGAAGGGGTTACGGGGCGCACAGCTACTCCAGACGGTTAGCAAGAAATTAATTCCTGTTTAATGCAGTCCCTGGTTAGCATTGCAAATCTTCGCTCTCGCGGCTTTTCTCGCTTTTCTCTTGGGTGCAGCAACTCGGCACGTCCGCCCGACCGTTCGCTCGTCCGCTCGTCCGCTCGTCCGTCCGTCAACGCGCCACCTTAACTGCAGCTACTTTTCTTCCGTGTATTACGCAAATTTCCTGGCCTAACTGCCAGCAACTCCGCCGAGCTTTAAAAAAGCCTATCCCTATTTGTTCTGTCTTGTAGGTCTTGTTTTCGCTTCTCGTATACCTAAAATACGAAATTTACGCGAGTAATGTAAGATGTTTAAATAGTTAAGGGATTAAAATGTATAAATAATTCTATCACGTGTCATAATTAATAAAGATAACTGTGCCGTTTAACCTTTAATTGATTTATCGTGATTTTTTTCTGTCTCTTATCCTTCAGGCTAGAAATTGTTCTTTTTACTTGTTTTTTTATTCAATAATAATGTAAATGCGTTTTTCTTTAATATTACGGTAAAAAATTAATAAAAGAATGGTTTATTCAGGTTATAGAAATTGTAAATATGGGTAGGTTGTCTGCTAGTTTATTTATTGTGCTGAGGAAGACTTAGTATATACAGTCGAAACATCCACAATGTTTCTTCTACCAGTAGATAAACTATATGTAGATTAATTTAACGGTCACGTTCTTTATTGCTCGTATTTTGTGCTTTGACTTTCCTAAATTAGATTCTTATTATAATTAATGAAAATCCCAGCGTTGCACGTTGCTTATCCGTTAATCCTTTCCATACAGTCGTGCATTCATTGGCACGTGGGAAATGCACGTTATAAATTGCTAAAAGCGGAAATCTCATTTCCGTCGTAAACCCGCTTTTGAAATGGCTAGTGCGACAAAATTTGCTTTAGCACGCGGCGTTCCGAGGATGCGGATCTGATTTCGCTGAAAGATAAATGCATCTTGTTTATCCGAAGAATTCTGTCAGGATGTGCAAACGGGCGCTCGCGCCCTTGCTTGTGGCAAGCACACACACTTACACAGGCGCACGTGGAAAATAACAATCACCTTGCGTGCCAGCGAGACATGGCTGTTGCTGAACGTTCGCTTTGGGACAGGCTAAAGCAAGAGCCTCGCTACAAATAATAGGTTCTCGTAATTATCGCGTTTAACCGGCTAATTCCGGCTTTGCCAGCCAGTTCAGGCCGCCGCTGCGTCGCGGGGCGGAGAAGAGCAACGAAGGATGAGAGAGCGAAGGGCGCATAGCGTTGCATAGGGGATATATTGCTGAGCGTACCCGCTGTAATGCGACGTCACAATATAGTGACGCGTGCACCTCACAGAGAGTACACCGTCTCGCGACAATGTGAAATATGCAATATACTCGTAAATTCGCGCTTGGCTTAGAATGGCGAATAAATATGCGCTCTATCGTTGCGAGCTGGATGGACATCTATTCACGCGCCAGCGGCCATGTTTTTTAAAAAATAACATTGATTTTTTTTTAAATATAACATTTTGATTCGGTTCTCACGTCTGCTTGCATCTGCTACTTTCGCAATATCCTCGTTGCGTTATATGACATGTTCCTTTCAGCATGTATCACTGAACATCTGATATCGAATACGCGTGCGTGTGTTTCACATAGACAGATACGCTGCTCGTGTCGAATATGTACCCCTAAGCAAGCAGCATCTGTTCGGAAGTTCCAATTAATGCACTCCTTGCGGCAAACTGCGAGCACCGCCTCGCGAGCATCCCCCGCGACATGCATGGGTGCAAATGCATTCGGGGAGTCACGTATGGGTTCCGCTCATGATAATTTCGGCCTTGCCATTTTAACGTAGCGGGACCTTCGTACGTATATATTTCCGCAAACTTGATTCTTTACCAGCTGGTGAAATGTCGAGCGTAGGCGAACTAAAAATAACGCCGCATGACTCCCCGAGATCTGATTGGAATTGCTGATATATTCAGAAAAATACGCTTTCGCTTGCATTTTTATCTTGTGCAGCGATTCCAATTGGACACGATATCTTTTTTCAACGTTTATTCTTAAGCACCGTTGTAATATCATATAAATTGTTTTATTTAAAAAATATGACTATGTATATTAACGTGTAAATAAAAAAAAACAGAAGAAATACAGAAATATGTGCAAGAATTGCACTTACACGCTTCATCTATTAGTAAAGTATTAATAAAGTACAATATGTTATGTATATTACAGAAATGTTTATATATTCCAGGTGATATAATTTCCAAGTAATCGTAGATATGATTTTTTTACTTAAAGTGTGAATTAAAAATTAACGAATTAATTCACTCAAAGTAATTTGATTGAAGCGATCGTGACGGCAAGTATACTTTATTTATTCACATAATTCAGTGTGAACGTAAATCGAAACGTTTTCAATGAAATGGAAGTATAGCTGCTGAAAACGCGATATCGTGCCTGTAACGGTTCCTTCTTTTGTGAAATACATGTGTCTAGATGATTGATTTTAAGCCAATTTTCACCGGTTCAAAACTTAGCTATTGTGTCCCCGTTTAAGTCATGCGCTGTGCAACATGACGTGCGTGACGTTCGCGACATATTCGCAACTCGTTGGGAGAGCCGCGCGAATCGATAGGACGCCGCATACGTATGCATCGACCGCTTGACTTTCGCGCGAGGCACCGTGTTATGTCACGAGTGCTCTTAACGGGTGGTATATAATTATAAATATCACTCGTCTCAACATGCTAATAACGATTATTAATAGAGCGCGTGGCGAAGATCGCGGCCTCGTCGCGTGTATCAAACAGGGGTGATGTATGGCGGCATATATAATGGCGAGAAGTAAAGAAAAACAGGCTTGTAATTGCGCCTGCAACGTGCAGCGCTGGAAAATGTATTATGGTCGTAAGCCTGCGCTTAATTTTAATAATATCAAAGTATTTTTTTATAGACGCAGATAAGAAGAAAATAAAAATATTGCACTTTATATCTCGTGCGTGCAATCGTATTCGGTGGCACAGACATTTTTTCTACTTATGAACTTTCCAAGATATGAACAACATTATAAGTCATCATTATTAATGCTGAGAGAATTATCTTACATTTATGTAAATATAATAAAACAATCTAAAATTTAAAAAATTAAAAGGCTGTTTTTTATATTTTCTATCAACTGTATTTCATTTTTATAACATTTTATTAAAAAGTTTTGTATCCAATATTATACTTAACGTTTACTTAATAATATGTTCTTCTTTCTGGAAGTCTGTTAAGATAATGATATTGATATTCAGTTTACAAATACCGTTTGTAAAGAAGAAAATATCCTATGTTAAAGTTTATTAAACTTATTAAACAACACTATATTAATTATTTTTTTTCACAAAAGAATAACCTCTTTTCTGAATGTTTCTTAACAGATAGAACAGGATAAGGATCTTGGGCACTTTATTGATGAAAAGTTTCATCTTTTTATCTAAATTTATCTCTATTGTACGATAATGTAAAATCTTTAGTAGTAGTAATAAGTGAAAATAAAGATTGACACCGCTCCTGAGCGTAATACTAGGTAATACTAGGGTCAAATGTGGTCGCGAGGGCCCTATCGCACCTTCAGTCTCGCCCACCTAAGATCGCCGTTGATTTATATTGCGGCGATACGACCAAGGCAAATGAGGGATCAGAGCGCAATGTAGGAAGTTGTGTTAAACGCGGGTGGTAACGCGAGGTAGCAAAGTAGCGACATTTGGCACGACAATGTATTACGTGCTGATTACCGCGAAACGGTTGCAAAGCGAGGAGATAACGTGCAATCGTGCTAGTTGAAAATTGGTGGATATGTTACGTTAGAATTCGTATCGCAAAAACATTTCTAACTTTATTGTTTCATTATTCGTTGTGTTGTGACATAAATATTTGATTAAAAGCGAGAAAATTAGATAATATCGCATTTACGTGATGTAATATTGAAATCTAAGTACTGAGTAAAATCACTGGTATCATAAAAAGTAACGAAATAATTAACTTAGCAATAATTTTGAAACACGAAACAAAAAATATTTCGAAATTGCTGTCTAATACAACTACAAAGATCTTTTAAATTTCTATCGGATGAGGAGATAAATTGTATTATCTCTCTCTCTCTCTCTCTCTCCCTCTCATCTTCATTGATAACTCAATTAATTCATTAGCGATAGGCCCTGACTACCTCAACCATATTATCTATAAAGCGTCGCTGTGTTGTTGAATTCACGTATCATGCTATCCATATCCTCAATTAACGATCACATTCACCCTCGATCGAAAGGCACAAACGTGCTGAAGATGACCCGTCAACAATAGATAGATATATAGTAATTTGAGTCAAAATTCAAACAAAGCATTATTTAAGATAAGCACATTATACATATATACAATTTAAAATCTAATTATATTACAATGCAAAATATTGTTTTATCTTTTTCCTGTAATATTTTTAAAATGTATAAATAATTATATAAGCATGTAATCACATATTTAAATATAATTTTTCCCTGTTTTAGTACATGCTTTTGTCTATGGGGGGATCCTACAATTTGCAAAGGTGAACATTGTATTACATGTTGAAACGCGATAAACTTCAAAACGATCGTCGGGAATTGCATTAAAATCGGTCGAGTGGCTGGAAACTAAAGGGGAGACCGGTGAGAAGTTTACACGCTCGGGCGCGTATTTCCTTGCTTTATTTACCCTCGTAAAATGCAACCACGTCCACGTTTGCGGAATATAAAAACATCTTTTATCTCATTCGAAACGTTTTTATTTGACGCGAACGTGTTTGAATCGCACATGTCGGAGATGACTCGGCGCGCGAGTTAAAGCCGCGAACACAAAGCTGTGGATAAAAGGATAGTGACTAACTTTTCCACATAGTTATATAAAGTATCAACGTAACCAACTCTCAATCCACTATAATGTAGTCGATGTAATATAGGACATTTATACCCAAACATCTAAATGACTATACATATTGTGGAAAACAGAAATAATATAAATCGCAAAAAAATAATATAAGATTATTTTATAAATATGTTATTATAATATTCTATAACAATATAAGTCTTTAAATATAAATTGAAACATAATTTGTAAATAAGATGATTGTTTTTTATATTAATGTTTTAAATTTTTTAAAATTTTCTTTATTTCTCTTTTTTTTCTTTCATTCTTTTTAAAAATGAATATTTCTCTCCCTCCCTCTCTCTCTCTCTCTCTCTTTGGTTATATATAAAATAATAATTATATAAAATAATAATATAATGATATAAATATATAATAATAATATACGAATAAAGAATAAACAGTATACGAGAAGTGGCAAAATTATCTCGCCATGTCAGTTATTCTAACAATAATAAATGACGGGACTAAAGTTATACGCAGTGCGTAGAATCATCCCGAAAACAACTTCAAAAACGCAGCACGAAATTTAATCGGAAAATATCAAATCTCATCTATTCACCCAACTTTTGTATAAAACGTCATAGAAATTTTTGACAACAAAAATTGACTTGGATTCGAGTATCGTCAGACAGCTTGTTAACATGAAAACTCAATTAACTTTAGAGTGGATATCAAAATGCTGTGCTCTTCACTATTTTATGATTTGATGTTACATAATTGAACCGCACACGCATACTACTTATACACGCACAATATTGTATATTCCTGTACGATTTTCTATAACAGTAGTGCGCGCGTCTTGTCGAGGCTCGTACAAATTAATTCAGATCGATATTAAGCCGTCATTTTGCTGCTAAATCGTGATAAATTTCTCACTCTTGTATAAGTGGCGTGATAATATAACACATGCGGTATCGTGCTTTTATAATAATCATTTATCAACTCGTATGGAGAACATGTCTCTCTTAAAGAAAGCGCGATTGTATTTTATAAGAATATTTTTGTACCTAGAACAAAGTAAAAATCGTTCTCTATAAAAATAGATTTAATTAAATTGTTCCAGTTCTTTGCAGATTGTTTTCTACATTTTTATCATATAGTTTGTCTTATTTGTTTAATTTATTATCTGTTTAGTTCATCTTACAGAATAATATATATATATTTATACATATATAT
>VBVQ01005308.1:0-11051 GCA_011636635.1 Tetramorium simillimum | reverse complement strand
ATATATAACTGTACAAAATTTATTTATATTATTATATTATTATAGCGTTTTGAATTTAATAAATAAATTTAATTAATAATGAGATATGTGGAATTTCGCAGATTTCAGTGTGCTTCTATCTATATCTTGATAAATCAATAAGAATAATTAAACAATAATTCGATATTTTTCTTCGAAGAAAGATCTGAGAAATTTCATCATATAGGTATCAATGTTCTCAGTTAAGAAATAATCGCAAATAATGAAAGTCATTATGCTTACTTCCAACGTGGTTGAAAGAAATCTCATAAGAGAGAATAAAAATGATTATATATATTTACTTGTTATAGGCAGAACACATACAAATTCTTCAACATATCATAAATATTCGCATTGCAACTTTCATACATTTAAAATATTCTCAAAACTCGAATCGCGCCGATTCGTTAATCTGCGTCAATTCCTAATAACGATTACTTTCGTTTGTGCATATAAATATATAATTAACATAAATTAAATATAGTAACTACAATCTGTAACGTAACGCGGTAAAAACTTTCATGGTTTTATCACAGAAACTTGTTATTTGCGCATAACTATAATCATTTGAATTGTTTTCTTCAGAAAAGAGGATGGTTACCTATATTATCAGAATAAAAATTAATAATTATATTAATCATGATTAATTTGATATAAAAAAAAATTTATTTCTTACTTCAATTCTACAAAATCTCTAACAATGATCTAGAAGCTAAATAGTCAATTTTTATTAAACGTTTTATTCAATTATTCTATTATTTGCTCATAAAATTAAGCGCAAATAAATTATTATAAGATTTATTAAAATAAATTTATTCAAAACAATTTATTGATCGTATGCAAACACGCGCAATCGATTGAAATGTGTTTGCGATATAAATTTCCTCTTTCAAACATTCTAAGGGAGAAAGAGAAGGGGAAGGGAGGAAAGGTATTTTTTTTTCTGAGGGGGATTTAATTCTGTCTCGATACGTATATATAAATTAAACTACATCAGTCTCGAAATCGGGTTTAGTACAGCTTGACGAATCGCAGCTCCATGTTGCGGTGCTTAGCCCGGATGTGCCTGTACACAGCCTGCGTGTACTTGCTACGCATATCGCAGTGCGGGCACTTGAAGCGTGGCATGTCGACACACTCTAGCCGATAGTGTCGGCTCATGCCGCCGGAAGTGCGGAATACACGGGCGCACCTGGGACAGGGAAAGCCGCGCCGGTTCACGGAGGCTTGAGGGAGCTTGTGCGTGTGACGGGAATTCCGCACAACGCCGTGATACTTCTGCAGGACGATCGGCCTGAAATCTGCAAGCACAAATAGAGACGGAGATCTGCATTAGAGCGGCGACACGCAACCGGTGTTCTCTTAAAAAGCGAGAAGAATTCGAGAAGCAGCGAAGAGGACGGGAAATTGCACAGGAATTTTGGGATGTTCCCTCCTTCCTCGGGATTGCCTCAATCGCATCTGTATCGAAATATGCCGAGATTCTTCGATATTTAAGCGTAGAATTCAGACTCGCTACATTTAACACCGTGAAACATTTCGATTTTATTTTCGCAATATTGAATAGAACGGTCGTAATACAGAACAATCATTATTAACGTAAAGGTCGATGTAATTCGTATTAATTGTTCCTCCGAGCTCTCAATCTCAATCTATAGATACGGACGGCCGATCGACCTTCGAGACAACACACTGAGAAGCAAAAGCAGCAACATACACTGCCCTCAAGGAACAATGCTCTTTTTTTCATTAACGATCACGCATATTGATGTGTCTTATTGGCATATCGTATAGCATTCTTCTCACTGTGGACTAGTAGAGCTTGTTCAGCATGACCTTCTGTCCCGGGTGGATCTTCCTGATATGATTGTAGATCGAGTGGGACCACTTGCTGACGTGGCCACAGTAAGGGCACTGATAACGCGGCAGCGAGTCACACTCGTATCTGTAATGTCGGTACATCGAGTAGCTCTGCGAGAAGGACTTCTCGCATTTCGGACAGTGATACCTCCGATCGTGCGAATCGATCGCGTCTCTCTCCATCGTCTTGCGTAGGTGCTGCTGCAGCCGTTGCTGATGCGATCGCCTCGGCACCGTTTGAGATCGCTCCGTCCCGTTCCTCGATCCATCGGCCCACAATTCTGAAACCGATGTCATCTGGCGTTAATAATTATTCGCAGTGGTAAGTGTTGACACGCGGCCGCAACACGACTATACGTATGAAACAAGCAAACCAACGGAGTCTCCTTTGTAAAAAAAAAAGAACATTCGTGAAATATTTAAACGCGAATTGAATAACACAAACACGAACTGTAATAATGAACGAATCGCAATTATCTTGGTGTCCAACGCAGCAATAGGCTGCACCTTGACCAGTTAATTCACACTTTTCGAAAATTCTGCAGCCAGAACATTCTAAGCTTACAATTACGTCATTATTGTGTGCCTAATGTATTTATTTTAATTACCACACGATGGGTGTAGTGATATTTACGACGCTGCTAGTTTCTTCATCATTGTATTCAAA
The DNA here is from genome assembly GCA_011636635.1 of Tetramorium simillimum. Lineage (NCBI taxonomy): Eukaryota > Metazoa > Arthropoda > Insecta > Hymenoptera > Formicidae > Tetramorium > Tetramorium simillimum. The sequence goes on along the minus strand of VBVQ01005308.1, from coordinate 8,506 downwards.
TCTAGAAAGGAGTCTGTAACAAGACACAGTTGATTATTCGCATTATTAGTAATTAATTTTCGGATTCATTTTGATGCAGTTTTTACGCCAGATTTACCTCAAATCCACAGCAGCGATGTGATAGAAGAAACACGTTTCCTTTCATGAAAAGCTATTGTAACAATGTCACGACAGCAAAAATTGTAAAAGAATATTGTCTGATAATGATTAATGGAAGGAATCAGATTTTTTTCGTGTTTTTTATTATTTTTACATCTGAGAAGGCTATGTACAATACAGTCTTGAATTTTTTAAAAGGACTTGCAGGTTTCAATTCCCAAATATAAATAAAAAACGAAACAGTCCGTGATTACACATAATTTAGCAATAATTTAGCAGAGACGCGTTATAAAATATATTAATACTGGAACAAATACTTTAGTAGAGCCAATCACGCAAATCGAGCGTTAATTTTGCAATAGTCCCTTTAACGTATCGCGCGCCAATAAATTTACAATAATTTTATATAAATTCATATAAATTTTTCAAAATTATTCTTCAAAATTCTCTTAATACAGCATACACGTAATACAGTGCACACGTAAGCTTCGGCTTCCGCTGATTTGTCGATGTCGAGAGCGAAACTCACATTCAAAGTCATAAATACGTTTACACCAACACAAGCGGCAAGAAAATGCGAGAAACGAAAACCCCCTTCGGCCAATTCGGCGAGTAGATCCGGAAGCATAAAAAAAAAAATCTCTTCGTTTCTTCACGTTGGGTAGCAGAGACGCGGTCGCGAGCTCAATAGAGCTTGACGAGCGTCACATGCTGCTTCGGATGCATACATCTCACGTGCTGATAAATGTTCGAGGTCTTCTTGCTGCAGAGATTACAGTACGGGCACTTATACCTCGGCGCTTTGCCGCACTCGTACCTGTAATGGCCGAGCATGGTGTCCCGTCTGCCGTAACCGTTGTTGCAATTGGGACAGTGGAATTTGCCAGTGGTCGAATTGTACTGTATGTCCCGTTTCTTACTCGTTCCGTGCTTCTTCCGGCGCGCGACGGAATAATGCTCCACGGGCCTGCCACCTACAAAAAATCGTGCCACGGTCAACATTGTTGTTCGCTCGGGACGTGTCTCGGGGACATCCTGTTTCGAGGATGAACGCATCACGATTTTCCATGCAGAATATTCGCGGGAAGTAAGTGAGATACAGACAGAAAAAAAGAGAGAGAAAGAGAGAGAGAGAATGAGAGAGCGGAAGTGAACCAGAGAGATAAAGATGAAGACGCAAAAGAACGTAAGAGTCGGAGTTACGTAAACGTAACTCTTAACAGCGTGTCGTTTTTCTAGTAAAAGATTTTTATTGAAACTTGAAAACAGGCGCACGTACGGTCGTTTTACATGATTAAGTACATTGTCAGGTAATGAGGGTAGTGATCTTTATTCTCTCGATGTAACGTGTAATGATCCTCATTCGATTCGTCGCAGATCTTTCGATAAAGAAGATACACCATGAGTAGAATGTTAATCTACTTTTACTTAATTTCCGTAATTTCCTTTTGATTGTATTATCGTAGAAAATTGGCAGCCATATCAATTCAAGTCTTCCGAGAAAATAAATTATATTTTCCAATCAAATTTCTGTCTTCAAAGCGCGGTTTGAGCTCGCACAAAAGTATTTCATGCGTCCGTCTAAATTAACAATCACATGTAATTTGATGCAGAGTCCAAAATATTAACTAAATACCAAGTAAATGTAATTCATATTAATACAATATTCATCTAAAATCCTTTTTGCGGAATTAAAAAAGGATTTAAAAAAAAACCTGTGATACAATGGAAAGGGCAGGACGCGAAAACCAATCTTCCCAAATCCGTTTGAACACTCGAGAGAAAAATACAAGTGACCTCATGTTGCAACGCGCGCTATATATCAATATACGATGTAACGAACGAAAGTAACAATCTTAATAATCGCTAACAGGTACAAAAAGACAGTGTTCTCTCAGGAATAAGGCTTCAGTCGAATAGATATTTGTCTCCGGCTAGTCCATCGAAGACTGCCGAAGGCCACGCGGTGCGAATCGCGCGTTCGGTCGACGCCGGTGCGGGGTTGGTGCCTTTGATCGCGCGTGCCGTGCGCGGCCGCGCGACATGTCCTAGAAGAGCGTGTTGCAGATGACCAGCTTGGACGGGTGCTTGTGCCTGATATGGTCCTGCACATTGAACTTCTTTTTGCTAAGCATGCCGCAGTAGGGGCACTCGAAGCGCGGCGGCTTGCCGCAGTCGTACTTGTAGTGGGCCGTGACGGCGCTCTTCGTGGAGTAGCTCTTGCGGCAGCGCGGGCACAGGAAGCGGATCCTCATCTTCCTCGAGGCCCTACTGCCCGGACCGATCCCCTCGGACCACGGTAACATTTGTAGAAGCGCTGAAAAAGAACACGGAAGTACGCGGTTAGCTCTCACTTGGATCCGGGCCTCCTCGGGGTCGCGGGGGATGAATCTTGGAGTAAATTCGCGACGTACTCTCTTTCTGTCTCTCTTTCTATCTCTCAAACACTCCGAAGCAAACAACACGCAGCACACTCGCGTGAGTAAACGGTTCTCGTAAAGTCTTCGAGAACACGGAGGATTCAAACAGAATTGCAAACTACTTTACGTGTACGCCGAAAATTGCTTGAAAGATTGGTTCAACCTGATACAATGAATTTAAATCAACTCATTGAAGAGAATACTCCCGAAGGCAATTATTTTAAGAGATTATATTACCTCCATCCTCATTGTACATAAGGGCAGAATGGCTCGCATTGTTTAGTAAGAAATGAACAAATAAAGCAGTTAAGGTATCCTCAAGCTGTGCACGAACGAACAGCGCGATAATCTATCGATTAAATATCGAATGGTAACGGAGAACCAGATGAAATGTGTCTGCGAAGATAGAGTGTTAGTCCGAAAGGTAATCGTGCGTCTGGCTACTTGAAAACTCACAGTACGAGATGCGATCGTTTCCGCGAATTATTGTCCAAGTGATCCACGATCTAAGGATGTCTTATTGTTCTGCAAAAAGAATAGATATTAATAAAATAAGCCACAGTTACTCTACGTCCCAAAGAACAATACATATTTTGGATTTCGTATATAAAGAAAAATTGAAGATAACTTTTACATTCTATTGAGAAAAAAATTAGGTATAAGGATAAAATTCGGGGTGATTATATCTAAATAAACCGCTTTATATTCAATTAGTTAACTTAAATTCTTTATTTAATACTATATATTTATTAAAAATATATTAATATCTATCGTGTCAAAGCAAAAATTATTAATCGTCAATAATAATAGAATAATGTGTTTATATCACAACTTATTGTTGAATGTAAGCAAGTCTAACAATTTCAAGTTTCGATCCGGGATGTTTGACGCGTATATGCTTGTAGACATTGTTAGATTGCTTGCTCTTCATGCCACAGTAGGGACACTGAAATCTCGGCGGGCATCCGCATTCGAATCTGCAATGTCGCAACATGTGATGCACGTGCCGATAGCTCTTACGGCACTTCGGGCAAGTATACCTAACAACAAATTCATTTCCCCTGTCATTAATAAGAAATTAAAGAACAAAAACTTATTAATTATTCATTAATAAATTAATGTTTCATTTTATTAAATGCATATGTATCATATAAAAAAATACGCGATAAAGAACATTTAATCGTAATTAATCAAAACTGCGACTGTTGCAGTTTGTGAAAGATAATTGTAATATATCATCATAATTATATTAAAAATTAAAAATTATCAAGAACTAATGTAATAAATAAAAAATAATATAATATCAGAAAGTGATTCTAGTAATACTTAACAATTTCATGTTTCACATACATGAATAAATCAATAAATCCGTGCGTTCCATCTCACCTTGTATTATCATCCGACGAATGCTTTTGTTTCGCATTCCATGATGACTGTTTCCAATTTGGTTGATGTGCGTTGAAAGTTGACAACATAAACGAACCTGAAAGCAAAAATAAAAAAATCATAGTGAAATGATAGCCCTCATGTGACAAAGCATTGACGTTCCAAAATCGATTGGAAAACAAAATACAAGAAACTCATAGGATAATACTTTATTAGTCTCAATTGTATATTTTTGCCATTATCATGCATTTATCGCAAAAATGCCAATGCGTATTCTTACATACAAATTAACAAATGACAAAAGTGTAGATTTCGTTAGAAGAATATCAAACAACCATCGCTCTTTTATAATTCTTGAATGATCGACATTATCTTTCGGATCATTACGTACAAATTACTTTTTATAAACTTACAGATCACATTAAGATCCCTGCGGGTGAGGTGAACTTCTCAAAAATAATCATCTTTCATCATCGCAGAAATCTCCCCTAAAGAAAATTTCTGCTACTCGCTTTAAGATTAATGCCTCGAGAGAAGCCTTCTACTTTTTCATGCAATCAAAACTTTGTTATCTACTTCATGCATCAATTCGCATAAACCTTGCGGTTTTCATTGCTGAAAAACTACATGAATATAAATTGCTCCTCAATCATAATCTATAATATTTGATTTTATTAAAATTGACAGAAAATTTATATAAATTTCTTAGAAACTTAATATTTTCATTTTCATTACATTTTCATAATATATAGAAGTTTTCGTATGAAAACAAAACAAAATAAAAGAAAATTAAAATTGAAACAATAAAGTAATTATCAATATCTTTCACAGCGATTCATCAGAAACAGTTTAAATTACTAAATGTAAGTTTGAAAATAATCTCATACTAGTTTGTCGAAATGATCAGATCTTTATTAGTTTCACGCGTAATGCTTTGTATTCGTGACATAGATCACAAAAGTGTGCATTTTGATTCTGCGTTCTATACACGTTTATATCCACGTTTTTTAATCGATTTTTAACATTTTTAACATTTTAAACATATTTCGCAATCACATTTGAATCGCTGATTATAGTAAACAACGCATATCTCTCTTCAGATTCCTTTCCTTAGGAAAATTTTTCAAATACTTCATAAGATTTTTACAATCTAACAATGTTAATTAACTAAAACAAATATTTATCCAACTAAACTTTGCTTGAATATGAATGTATGCGACTAACAAATTGATGTATGCGATAATGAAAATAAGAAAAATTGGCCGGTCTACTGAAAAGAATGTGTCGAAAACTTTGCAAATATATAAATATAATGCAATAAACAATGGAAAAATAATATTTCCTATAATAAAGAAAAAATGAGAAATTATTCGACAGAAATATTTAAACGTAATAAGCTAATAGAAAAATAAACAAAGATCATAAAGTATTTAACGATTTGAAAAAGAGTATCAACTTAAAAAAAAAAATTTTAGATTATAAAAGTATACATATTTACCACGATGAAAATATAAGATGTTTTGATAGATCTAATAATTACAATCTTAAAGAAAGAAAATATTTATGTGGAGATTATTACTCTTTGGACGGAAAAACAAATAATACATCAGAGATAACCACCACACAGCACGTTTATTTCAAGATTAGAGCTGCAGGAGGCCTTGCTGCTTAAAAAACTTCGACGTGTGTGCATGTTCATATCAATTCACTTTTCATATTTCTCATTATTCACTGTGTATTACTGACTCACTGTTCAACAATACAAACAACACAAATAGAGATTTCTTAACGATGATGTGAACTTCCTGATAAAGGCGGGATATTCTGCGACCATTCGTTTATTTTGATAAGCTGCGAGTTTGTCAAGATCCCGTCATTCTGCATCGGATTATCCTTGGAATAGTAGTTGCCCGTGCGCAACATATCAATGGCGAAAACATCCTGATTCTCGTGCAGGCGTTTCACGTGCTTGTAAGTGTCCGAAGGATAGCGCGATATGTACGTACAGTAGGGACACTTGTAACGCGGCTCCTTGCCATTGCAGGCGCTTATCACGTGCCGCTTCAGGTGACACTTCTTCGCGTAATTGTTGGGACAGCTCAAACACTGATACGGTCTTACGTTCCACGGACAATAAGAATACCACGGATTTCCTGTAACACACAAACAACGATAGCATGTCCGATTTGTCAGTGTGAAAGCGTAAAGACGCAGCGCGATAGTCATAATGTAGCAATACGAATTACAGAGGAGAAATTCGATATGGAAAAATTTTGTTTTCTAAAAAGTATGACATTTCTCATAAAAGAAAAGACACTTATAAATTCGAAACATGTCAATATTACACAAAGATGGAAGACAAAGATGAGAAAAATGTTTATACATTTCTACAAATACGATATTAATCCATATTTTTAACATCCCATATGAGATAAAGATTAGAAAAATCAAATTTTTCAAATTTTAGTAATAATCATTATACACATATATACGTGTTATGATAAGAGCATGTGAATTGCACACAGACATCTGTGGAACGTCAAATGAAGAAGAGCTAAAGTCAATTTTTCGTCGAGTTATAGCATTTAAAAAATCCGACGTGCATTTGTGTGCATGCGTATGTGTACCACGTATTACTATGTTACTACGATCAGCTGATCGTAGTAGCCATGTGCTCTGTCATAAACAAGAGGTCAGTGACTTCGAACACATTGATTGCAGCCTCAAATTGAAACCTTAGATCGATATAATCATCCATATCTTTGCAAAAAAAATCGCAGCGAGATGTTCTTGGGCTCATTTGAAAACTGAGACTACAGCGCTTCTAAAGAGTGTGAACTTATTTATCTTCGACCAACAGTTTACAAGATATCACCATTTGATTCTTAAAAAAAATTAATTTATTCCAAAACTAAATCAACCTCTTGCAAATTGTCGTAATGTAAATTACGATATCTTGACTCTGATCATCTCATAGCTTCGTAAAATAAATTATGTTAAAAAATATATATTATCCATGATAATAATACCAAAGGCAAATAATATTTCAGCTTTGTTTATTTAAAAACTGCAATAATGTTAAAATTTTTGATTTTATTGCAGGCTACAAATTGAATTTAAATGAATGTAATACATTAACTTAATTAATTATTTACACAATTATTTTCTTTTTCTTAAATAGATCATCGGAAAATTTCGTCTTCTCCGGTATAGAATACATTTCTTCCGCGCAATTTTTATATTATTATGTACACATATTTATGCCCGTCATCAAATCTAATATGAGAATAAATACATATATACACATTATGTTGTACGGCATATACAAAAAATATATGTTAACAATATTAAGAAAAAAATTAATTTTATAGCTCGATTGCATTTGCAATTTTTGTCATTATGAAAAAATTGCAACAACTCTCATTGTCTTAAATAAAAGGGATGTAAGAGAAATTTAAATATAAAATATGGCGGGTTAAGATTTTTTAATTAAAAATTGCAAAAAGTCCGTATCTAAATTTTAATTTTCTTATTTTCAAAAACGATTTGCTGTTAAATTAAAAAATAATATTCTGCTTAATAGACTATTGAATTTTCTACTTGTAACATAACCATGTTTTGTACAGATACATGCGTTGTTAAACATCTCATATTGTCTCTATAATTCGTAAAATCGGAAAAAATTCACAGGAGAGCTTTCCACTGCTGAAAAATATCGATGACATAGACATCGTGATTCTGATGTTTGACTCGAATGTGTTTCCGTATGTCGGCCTTAACTTTGCATACGTAGTTACAGTAGGGACACTTGAATCTGGGCTGCTGGCCGCATTGATAGCGAAGGTGAGTCGTGAGGTTCCTCTTCCACGCGAAGACGCTCCGGCAATTCGGATTAGGACACGAAAACTTGACGCATTTCAGTTTCTTGGTGCGAGAGTAGGCCGTGGGTTCTTTGTAACCTGGAAAAGTAACAACTCGTTCGCGATAAAATGCTCCAGAGATGCTTGTTAATACGTGAAAAGACAGAGTTGGTGTCGCTAATCATTCTTGAAACTTCAGAACGAAAAAACCGCAGTTATATTCATGCATAAAATCGCAAATAATTAATTCTAACAATCTTAATAACATTAAACATTTATTATTTATGTAATATTTATTAAATATCAATTGTACAATAATCAAATGCGAAAGAGTTGTATTTCAATCTCTTTCAATTAGAATGAATATAATTAAGAAATAAACTTCTATGCTACTTCTAAATTATGTAAAATAAATTTCAAATCTTTCATTTCGATGGTTACAATTTACTTGTGTCTATAATAAACTGTTGAATTTGTATATATGTTATGGTCAAAGCCCGAAGTGCGGTCAATCCTAGGATTGACTAGTCAAAGCGCACAAATGCCGTGTTAAAAGAGAAAACCTATGTGGAAGTAGTAAGATTGACTAATAACAAACCTATGAGAAGTAGTGAGATTGAATATAACGCGTGGGCGGGGTGCAGGGTGAGGGCGAAGCCCTCCCCCTGCATCCCCGCGTAATTTTTATAACATAACTAGAGAGCTTGGAACTCAACGGCGTGGAAACGAACAGCGTGAATG
>VBVQ01005307.1:0-12116 GCA_011636635.1 Tetramorium simillimum | reverse complement strand
TACCCCGACCGCGCGATCGCGCGCGGAAAGTGTAAAGATTAAAATATTAATGAAAACAACCACGTGCGCAGGAACCGATCCGCAAGTGCGTCCCCAATTATCGTCAGAAAACCTGATCGGCTAATGATACATCGAGCTCGCGATTGAGACGCGCGGAGGAGCGATCTTCGCGCGACGAGCGCGACGACGGGACGCGATTACGCCGATTGATTTTACTCTCGCGTCGTCGTAATCCTCGGCGCGATGTTGGTTCAGTGTTGATTATTATTTGCATCGTGATGAGATTTCGTCTCCGAGACGAAATGACAGGGAAGAAGAAGAAGAAGAAGAGCGCTCGGCCGGCGCGATGATTTATCGATCGCACAATGAGACACACGATACTACCCTTATGGCGAGCCGATCGGCGTGGGCGAACTGTCATTGAATATTACGTGCCACGGGCCTCTTTGTTGTAAGTGCCTACCTACCGGTGCGCTCTGGCAGCACCACCTGTGCCGCCCGCATCGTGAAACAAAAGACTGCGCTGCCGCGGCCGGCGAAGGTCTGTTTTGATGGAATATTGAGTGACGCCAAATGGAATTTCGTTCCCCCGCGCGCGCGCGCCACGTGACACTTGAGGCCGCGCATCCACCGGCATAATGGACATCCGCAAATCGCATTCACCGCGCGGCAACTTTTATTCAATTTAACTCGATCGCCTCGCTAATCGAGGTTACCCCCTCCCGACGAGGACGTCTGATTTGCGAGAGTCGATTTAACGTTGCGAGTTAACGTTGTACGCGCCAAGTCCGTAAATCGCTCGGAATTTCCATCAGACTCCGACGATGACCGACGTGAAAGACCGATGGCACTGCGTAATGATAGTCCTGCCGCGTATTTGCAAACGCGAGTCAGCAAAACTCCGTGACACTGTTATTCTTTATGGGCGAGGCAGCAAGAGGCACGACGGAGGCCGCGCTCTCGCCGGGGAGATTAATTAATTCGCCAAGCGGTCGTTCTCGCCGGCGGCCAAGGGACGGAGATAAGCGATTCGACGGTTCGCATGACGGAGGCGGCGACTGTGCCATAACTCGCTCAAGAGCCCGCTCGGAGCTCGCGATATCGCACACGCGGCTACTCGGCGTCGACACGCCGCGCCGCGCACCGCCGCGCGATCGCGTCGCGTTTAGCATATAGAGTGCAACAATTAAGTTGGAGTTTCCTAGGGCGATTTACGCCGCGGTGCCTCCTGCGCTTCGCATTCGGCTTTATTCTTATTGTCGTCGCCTTAATAATCAGCATCGCGGGCAAATTAATGCGCGCGGTAATTGCGCCGCTCGGGGCGCTCCGTCCACTCCTCCTCCATCCGTGACTAATGGCGACTTCTCCTTCACCCGTGCTACGCGAAGGGAAGACTCCTAGATGACGGACCAAGTCTCTCTCTCTCTCTCTCTCTTTCTCTCTCGCTTGCCGAGACTCCGTCTGCGATGGAATCCTCTCACGACGTTGACGCGCCTCGGGTACGCGCGCCAAGATCGCTCGGATTCCGGAGGCGATCCTTATTCTCCAGAGATCGCCCTGACGGACCGATAGAACGCTTTCTACTTCTCTCATTTTCTTCCTTTTTCCCTTCTCTTCCGTTTCGCCGCGACGAGAATGATAGAGCTGTCTAGTTAGCGGTAAAGTTTAATTAAAAAACCGCGTGTCCCTCCGCGGACCGTTGGGTCGCGCCGGTGCGTTGCCTTCCCGATGCGTTGCCTTCGGCACTATTTTTTATGCCTGTATCGTAAATACCGACTCTGCCACCCATAAGCTAGGGCTATGATTTACCGTAGCCCGCCAGATAGGGTTATCGGGAGTATCGCGACTTAACCTTCTCCCGCAAAACTGGCTCGTGTTATCGCGAATCCCACCTATTTGCTCGCATGCGCTAATCACTCGCCATATATCTGCCATTTAGCGGTCGAGTTACTTCACGGACCGCTTCCTGGTTCCGGGAGTTTCGCAGGATATATTTTCCATCACGTGAACGCGCGCGCAATGGAAAGTTTAGCTCGAATAACAAAGTATACCTCGTGTCTCCGGAAAAATACATTTCCCTTCAAAGTATGACTGATAGCCGCGCTTTAAACGTGAACCATAATCTCAGCCATATCGCGAAACTTATTATTTATTTTTAGAGCGCGAGAGGGATGATACGAGCGTTTATTTACTGGTAACTTTAACCCCGTATCGCGGTCCATCTCCGGGGCATCACTTTACAATATGCATTTTTGCCGCATTGTACGCTCCACGAGGCAGATCGTTCCACTCGCCGAACAGTTGAAATTCCGGCGGCGCAGGTATAAGCGTCCTGAAATGACTTGACAAATAGGATCGTCGACCTGAGACGGAGGCGCATCGGCGAAAATGACGTTTCGTATCGCACCGGCGAAACATAAAGGTACAGCGATAATGGAGGAGAAGGAAACAATGGGCGCCGCCGTCATCGGCGAAATATCAATTAAAATTGGGCCGATCCGCGTCCGTTCTTTGTGTCTCTCATTCGGGAACGTCGAGGAGCAGAATAGCATTCTGGAAAGAGAAAATGGGATCGAAAGGTGGCTACCGTCTTACGTTTTCGTATCATGTGGCGCCGTTAAATTGAATTTCTCTGGTTCTCCTGGATCCTCCAAAGACGCTTTATATGGCGCTTTTCGCGCCATGTAAGAGTTCTTTCTTTTTCTTTTCGATTTCATAACTCATTATAGTTAACATCTTAAGAACCATCCAAGGCACCAATTTGACCCATTAAACGAGGAGATCGAGGACTCCGCGCGAGAAAATAAGCACCGATGGGAGCGGCTCCTTCCATGTCGCAGCGCGCTCCAAGACGCGTAATGACATTAGTCGCAACTAACTGGATAAAGCGCAAAGTGTACGCGCGCATAGGAGACCGACGAGTCTCGACGAGAGCCGTAAGCCGGAGCGTATTGCGAGGAGCGTATCGCGAGGAAACACCGTTAACGTTAGGAACCACGCCACGAACTCGGTGCGCGGCAGAAGGCGGAGGATGGCGGCGGCGGCGGCGGCGGCGGCGGCGGTGGTGATGGCGTTGCGGGAGGGAAAAAAGATATGTACAAGGGTTGGCCCTTTTCTCCCGCGCGAGCCTCTAATGGCCTGGCGGGTCTTAAGGGCGATTTAAAAGGCTCTTAATGACATCCACTGGGCTGGCGCGACGCGGCTCTAATTTCATCCCAGTGGAAACTGAAGAAACAAGTGAATTAAGCAGCCCGCTAATGACAGATCGGGTTCACGGAGGCGAGGCGCCGCGTCGCGCCGCGCCGCGCCGCGCCCGTGCTCCCGCTTCTGGCCTTCCGTGTGTAACGATATTCCGGCAATTTATACGTTCTCGCGACGCTAATCCGTTTTAATAATCCTCCACCGACGACCGGCGCGGCAAAGAGTTTGCTTGTCGTGCGCTCTTCTTTTCTGCACAATGGAATTTTCTCGTTTTGAGATCTTTATCGGAAATGTACGATTTTCATTTGCGAAAAAGAGAGCTGAAAAAAAATAATTCAAAGAAAGTTTCGTAATAATTTAGTTTTTATTTCACGAATACTCAGAAATGTTGGTGAAATTAATTTTCGTCTCACGCAGGCGAAGTATGGGAATCTGCGTTACGAGTTAAAAGGACGTTCGTTCCGAGAGTGCACGATCGAATCTCTGGGAGGTAAACGATCGGTAGGTGGAGAGGTTAAGGCGGATCGAGAATGAAGAGTTTAAGAAGAAGCGGCGAGAAACGAAAGAGAGAGAGAGAGAGAGAGAGAAGAGAGAGAGAGAGAAAGAAAGAAAGTCTCGAGAAGGAGGGCGAAGAGTAATCTACATAGGCCGAGTCACCGGTGGAACCTTTACGCCCGACAAAGGCCAGTTCTCCCCTCATTTTTGTCTCATTTGAATATCTTCATTAATATCCTACCGGCTACAACCACCCGCCACCACAGGCAGAGACCGCATGCATTACTCGACTTCTTGCCACCATTTAATCGATCCCGGTACGTAGATTATAGCCGGGGCGGCTTGTCACTCGTCACATTGTCATTCCCGCGCGGATAAATGAGATTCCGCGCATGTAAGGAAAAACGCAACTCGGCTTTCCACCTCGCGGTGGAAACGAGCGCGGCGGGACCTTGAAGACTTTCCTTCCTCGGCGAAATGGATTCGTCGGTCTCACATCGCGCGCCCGAGGTCCGGGCGCGTAATGGCGATGCTATTATCCACGTGCGCTCGTTTGTATCGAGGCGAGATCGTGCCGCTTATAATCGTTACGGTTCGCGTTCGAGGGCAGCTTTCCGACTGCCGAGGCCGTTGTTCTTCATCCTGTCCCGAGTGTCGCGGGTCAAACCGGCCACGGATCGGACGATCTATCAAGTCCGGAACGATACGAGTAATTATTCGGCTCTTAATGACTCTTACGCGCGGTCGTAACGAGTTCGAACGCGCCGAGCAATGTATTATAAACGCGCCCTTTTCACAATGCAAATTCCGCGGCGATTCATTAGGCGGAGCTCTCGCTTAGATGGGATTATCCTCCTTGGATCCGCTCGATGCACCGGGATACCGCGAAGACAGAGTGCATGTTTGTGTGTGTGTGTGTGTGTGTGTGTGTGCGCGCGCGCGCGGCCGCCATTCTTTCGTTCGTTCGCAGCACCGCGGATCAGTTTCGTCGTCGTTTCCGTAAGCGCCAATTTCTGATCGTCGCGTAAAACTAATTTTACGACGTGTCTAACAATGCGAACCGAAGATGCACTTTCGAGAGTGCGTTGTATCGCCGTTCTCGGTGCGGGAACGCGAATCCTGCGATAATTTGGACCACCCATCCTTCGGACTAATCATAATGGCGTTTTGTTTTCGGGCCTTTTTGTTCGGAGAGGATCCCACTTACGTCAGCCCTCTTCCCTTCGCCACCGAGGGACGCGGGTACGTAGGCGCGAACGTTCGTGCGGGCCATGTCCTACAGGTGTATGCGTGCGCGTGTATGCAAGTAAACTGTATACGCGTACTCTCCGTATATATATATATATATATATTCGTACATCGGGCCGAATACGAGAGAACGAAAACCGAAGGAGGAGCACCGTGGAAAGAAGAGCGGTGGCAGGAGACAGAGGGGGCAGGGGAGAGTACCCGAGGCCGAAGAAGCCAGCCAGTCGGTCGGACTCTGGCCACGTAATAATCGCCCGGCACCATTAAACTAAACCGGCGAATAATATTATATTAAGCTGTAGTCGAAGCCGAGCCCCGAGAGGGTGGAATAGTGGATTGGGTCCAAGAAGAGAGGAAAGAAGGGGGAAGCGAGATGGGGGAGAGAGAGGTGGAGAGATCGAAGCTACGGAGAAGGACGGCCGGAGCACCGGCGCTTCTCAGAACTAAGTAGATTCGAATTTCGATACGGATGATCGGGCTGAATACAAATTACTCATATATGCCTCTTCGTCCCGAGTAATCACACGGTGGCTGCTCCACCACGGTCCAAAGAAAAATGCTCCTCGCCGGACGCATCTTTTATTTCCTTTTGCCCCCTCACCCCCGTCTCCCTTCTTTCCATCGTCGTCCTCACCCGGTTCGTCTCTCATCTCCTCTACCATCGCTTCCTCCCGCTCTTTTTACTTCTCCACGGTCTCTTCCTTTTCCTTCACCTTTCTGCTCTTTCTCCCCCGCGAGGCAGACATTCGGCCGTCGAAAATTTGGAAGACAGATCGCGTCGCACGATTGCATCTCAAGGGGTGGTCGCATCGCTCGATCTGCGCGTATAACGAAGAAAAACACCCTTATCATCCAACATAATTTCTCCGAGTCGCGCGAGTACTCGAAATAATTTCTACGAAGAAGCACGATCGACAGGTGATAGCCATAGGCATCTCAAGGGCGATTTATTTGATAATCGAGCGAGCAGGGTAATCGCTGGTTCGTACGTCACCTTATTTCTTAAGTATGTAATGTGTGCATACTCTTTGCCTAATCATTAAGCACCGGTTTCTTTCCGTCGATCGTCGGTACCATCATACGGATCATCGGTTGGTTTCGATGATCGGCGAACGCAAAGATGGTCCGAGTGTGCAGCCTTGCGCTTTTGATACAACGATCTCTCCGGGGCCCGACGCGCGCGCGCGCGCTCAGGGGGACCGGAAAGTCCTGCCCCCAAAACCCCGGGGAATCCAATCATGATTATTATTCCGGGCGAATCGATTGCAGCTCTCGATAGGATTGGCCCGGTTCGCCCGGTCCCCGGCTCTCGCGGGTACCCGGACTATAATGCCGATACCCGGCGCCGCGGCGGCCCGGGCCCCCTTCGCTCGCCGCGCGGTGCAACACACGTGTGCAGCCGCGACGACGGGGGTTGGTAGCAGCGCAGCATTCGCAGCATAAATAATTAATAGTAGCCGGAGTGCCGCGAAGTGGAGTCGACCGGTGTTTTGCGGTTCCGAGGCTCCGCCCAGACCGACTCCGGGGCTCCTCCCTGTACCCCGAGTAGAACGCGGCCCGGAGAAGAGATCATCGTGCGAAACCAACGGAGACGACGTCCGCAAGGAATCGTCCAGAATTCGACCAGCTGCGCCGTGCGCGTTCGTTTTCCCACTTGAATTTGTCATTATCGTGCCGGACCGATGCTTCGTCCGCTTCGTTGAGCATCATTTTCCTTCTGCCACCGTAAATCGAATACGTCCCGGCGATCTCGTGCATGTGGTTGGGGGTTATTGAGGCGAAATTAGTATTTGTATGCGCATAATTAGTCGTTATCGTAATAACGGCTTAACATGAGAGACACGGCGTAAATAACGTCGATATATCGTACGGAAATATTGAATTTTTCGCCGACTTATCGCGATCCTGTATCGCCCGATAATTACCGCGTGCCAACTTAATATCTCTGCCCCACCGTACTCCGCCAATTTCTACAGCTTCGAAGGAGACGTTAATATGCGGCGTATTCCCCTGCACCGTGAGCGGAATGACGATCTCTCATTCGTTCTGCACGTTATGGACGGTCTTTCATTTCTTTTTCCGTTCCACCGTGCGTCGTAATTCCAATGCGATCACGGCTTATCTCGAGGACATCTTTAGGGTCCGTCACGATTCGCGGAGACGTTTATGTAAAGCGGAATAAGCGCGATCCGACGTCTCCGCGACGCCGCTGGTTCGATAATCGTGGTGCGAATAAAGCGGATCCAGTGATCCCTGTCCCGAGGGCGGCCTGGATCCTTACGTCAGAACGTAGTGGAATCCTGGCGCGGGGGAGGGAAGGGGGAAAGGACGGGACATAGGGCGCTGAGCTGGCGATAAGAAGTCGTAAAAAATAATGACCGGAAAATTAATCGAACTTGACGTCGGCCCGTCGCTTCGACTTTTGCCGCCTCGTGAACTTTTGCTCACCGACGTGCCAATTCGAATGTAAAATCTATCTACAGCTGATGAGAAGGAGTCGTTCGATCCACGCAATAACGAGATATAATTGCTGTCGAAAATGAAAAAAAAAGAAGAAAAAAGAAGGACTCGAATATGGAATTTTAGTTTTTATTTAAACTTTTTAATTTGATATTGCGTTACATTTTGATGCTTCTAAATCGAAGAAACTTGTTATTAATTGGCAGAGGCAGCTATTTGAGAGAAAAATGTATGCGAGACTTGTCCTAGAAATTCACTGTTTTTATAAAATTTGCTTTTAGTTATTATTCATGCGACTCTGCGTAGCGCCGATGGAGTTCTTTCCTGGCGAACTGGCGAGCGTTAGATTAGGGGGCACGATCGAGGCGAGGCATTATTTCCCTTTCCAGTCGAGCGAGAAGGCATTATCATTATCGGACGAAGGGACAGACGGCCGCGGGGGATGAAGAGGGACCTTCCCGTAAGAAAGGGTTGAGTTTACGCAAGAGTTACCGACGATTCGACGACCGGAGACGAGTGCTTACCGAATCACTTAAATGATTAAGGAAAAGGGTTGTTTAGACAGCGTCTCGGATCTCGGGCCGTTTCATTCTTCGTCGCACGGCTCTTCGACCCCGGGCGCATCGCGTCGCGTCGCGTCGCGTCGCGACGCCACCACCTCTACCTACGGCGCCGCTCGACGTCTTAGGGTAATCCGTTTTGTCAACGACTCCCGACCCTCGCTGCCTCATTACCTTCCTTTTTATTCGTTTCCGTGCGATCGTGCCGACACGCTCTCCAACGCCTCGCTCTCGAGGCCGCCTCTTTGCCGTTTAACACCTCGGACGCCATGCGACGTCGTGACTCTCTCACCGCAATATACTTAAAACTGCTTTTAATTCGATTAACTAGTTTTCATTCGATTAACTTTTTCCATCTCAAAGATGCGTACGTAGAAATAATATAATAATATCGGATAAGCAAAACAGTGCCAAGTATAGCATTGTTTCCTCGGGTCGCTCCACTCGGGGAAACATATTGATCGATACTGTTGTTTCTCGCAGCCAGAGCGAACAATAATGTGAGAAAAATAAGAGGATGAAGAAGAAGAAGAGAAGAGAAGGGAGATGAAGATCCATCCGTCTCTCGACCCGGAGGCCTCTGAGCTTCTTCTCTACCTTACCCGTACCCAATATACGTGCCTCGACAATGTCCGCATTCTGCGATATTTGCAGTGCTCGTAGAGCGTAGCTTCTCTCCGAGTAAACATCGTGAGAGATAAGGCGTACACCCAGGCACAGCGCCTTGATTTAACCAACAACGTAGCGCGTCGGATGGCGTAGGGGGCATTCACGATTTTTCCGAGTGCGAAGAAAACTTTAGTCTCGAGAAAAGAAAGGAGTTTCTCGAAAGCCTACAATCTGTGATGAAAATTTTTCACGTATTTTATTTTTTTTTTGCGAAAACTGAAAAGAGAAAAATTATTCTAAAACGATACTTACGCATGCTTTTTTTTACAGTGATCCATTCTCGCGATCGCAATGCCGATTAAACAACGATACTCCCGGAAGCCGAGAGAGGCTGGAAAATCATGCTTGCGCGTGCGCGCGCGATGCCGGAGGCGATCGGTGTACGCGTACGTGTCAGTGGTTACAGCTATCGAGAGTCAGACCCCGGGCCTGAGCGAACGACGGGCATTAAACCTATTAAGACGGCAGAGCCGCGGCGTCAAGAGATGACAGTGATAAACTCGACCCTCTGACACGGAGGTCCCTCTCTCGAGAGAATACCTCCACGGAGGAATTAGCGTTTCTCTCTTCCTCCGCGCGGCCGTCGTCTCGCTCGCGCCAACGCGTCGAGGATTTCTCGGAGGCTTACGTCGAGAAAAAGCTAGGAGGATGCCCGCGGTCGGTCGTAGGCGACCCCGTAGATGAGCGAGAGCGAGGCGAGCCCGTAGAGAAACGGCGGGGCCGTAAGGCGAGCCAGAAGGGCAGCAAGGATAGCCAGGCTCGTGTATCGTTACAGTTTATTATAATATAATTATGTATCCTGGAAGAGGGATACGCCGATCGGCGGGGCGGATAGTCAGCTCGCTATCCGGCTGAAATGGCTGAGCAAATACGAAGTCACGAAGTCGTCCGGGATCATCTGATCGGGTGGGGACGGGTTTGCCAATTCCTACCTCTCGCGGAGTCACGCTCCTCGCTTGCCACGGGGTCGGCAGTCACCCCGCGTTGTTCTCTCTCTCTCTCTTTCTCTCCGTGTGTACCGGCGCATCGCGAGACCACTCGAGACTCGTGACAAAAGCCTACGGCGCAATGATGCGATCTTACCCCAATTAACGGTCGTACTTTCAGGGTCTTAGGAAAATCTTCCGGGAGAGAGAGAGAGAGAGAGAGAGAGAGAGAGAGAGAGAGAAAGAGAGCATTCGTTTTTCCCTTCCGTTATCGGAATTTCTTGGAAAAAATTTTTCGGGTGACGTGAACCATGCTGGTCGACAGGCGCACGACTTGGCGATGCTAGGATTTTTAGCCGATTTTTCCCGGGATCACTTTGCCGGCTACACGCTCGCGACGCTTTTCAACATGGCGACCGGACACCATCGAGTCCGTTGGCCTCCCTTCAACTATTGGCTCCGACGCGAAATTTATGCAGCAGTCAGAATATGGCTTCGCCACTACGAAATATATGGTATAATAATTCTCGATATCAGGTGCCTTTAATCACCTTAAATCCACAGCCCGGGCACACCCCGTGTTCACTTAACTTCAGGGTTATCTTAATCTTTCGACAGCTGCCCAGCGCCTACTCAATCGTTTTTGCTCTCCTTCACCCTCGACTCGGCCATAGCGGCGTTGCTCCTTTATCTTTCTACTCCTTTCTTGTCTCGTCTCGTTCTTGCCCCGTGGCCCTGGCACACAAACGCACTTGCGGGAATTTCGCGTCTGCGGTCAGCGGAAGGTGTCGACGACCACGTCGAATATCGTTAATGTATCAGCGATGATCTTTGCGTTAACTCACAATTCATAAAGTATCCAAAATTTATTGTCCGGTTATCAACAGTATTGCAAGTGATAAAATTCGCAAACTTATTGTTAGCATTATTAAGATACGACCAGATTGACCGGCAGGGAAAATCTGAAAATATTAATTTGCGCCTGAAGAATCTCTCACTCAAGTGTTCCTCAATCATCGACGGTATTATTAATGATAATTCCGCTTTAAATCATACTCCGGCAGTAAAAGGTCCAAGACAGTTATGCGATGGCACGGCGATGCGTCTCGTATCTCCGGCTTGTAAACAAACGTATATTACGATGGAACACGCTGTCTAACAAAACTTTTACGTGTCCACGGGTTACGACCGGCTTCACCTCGTCTTCGGTGCCAACAAGAGAAGAGAAGGCGCTAACGATGCCAGTGGGAAAGATGCGAGATAACTACTCGGCAGGTAACTAGCTGCCAGCTGAATGCGCTGGAAGAGAGAAAGAGAGAGCGAGAGAGGGAGGGAGGGAGGGAGAAAAGCTCGTTCGCTTACCTATCCGCGCAATTTGATTACTATGGCAGGAAATTGGGATTGTCGGATTCGCGTTGACTAGCTTCGCAACCATGCGAGAATCCCGATGAACAAACGAGATCCAGCCGCGATTTCTTCATTTTCTTTTTTCCCCCGTTCCCTTCGGCCACTTTGCATATCACGCTCCGATGCGCGCCTGCGATATCGAGGACGGTTCGTAACGTCTGTATCACTCGTTCGCTGTTGCAGAGGGCGAGACGGAGCGTCCTGGAAATCCTTCTCGCCAATGCGATTCACGCACATTTAATTTAACAGTTGGATTAATTGGCTCTCGATACGCGTCTTCACGAAGGCGCGGCATCGCAACGTCTGCACGCGCGATAGAAATCGACGGCCTCGACATCCACAGGAAGACCATTGTTTCTCGCATTTAAAACAGGCGTCGCCGTTCCGCAAACCGAAGAAAAGAGAGGAAAAGAGAGGAAAAGAGAGGCCGGCCCGAAAGGAACGACCTAATTGACGGCGATATCGTACACGTATTACGCCGCCTAAGTATGCACTTTAAGTGCGCGGTGGCGAACGTCGAGCGTATGTACTGGCATACCTTATTACGCGCTGGATCCTTCCAGTGCGGGTAGATGCAGAGGAAACGATAGTGATTCCGGCTTGTTAAGCTCCTCCTTTAATTGCCCTTGGGTTTTCATCGTTCGTGCGTATACACGCCGAGATATCGTCTTAACGCGTATCTCGTGTGTACCGGCCGTCTTCACCCATTCGTTGAAAACGAATACCTACGGGAGAAATTCAGCGGAAACGCGGGAAAGGCCGTTTCCACCTTTCACGTCCTTCCCTTCGCTTCGCCTTGACTTGACGATCCCTTTACGCACTCCTCTCCTGTTCGCGCTTTATTTCAATTTTAATACTTGGTAAAATATCGTTGTACACCGCGTTAATTCCGTTCGTTTGTCCGATTATCCTACGAGTACGAGAAGCGATGAGGGCTCGATCGGCCGAGGGTGCCGATTCCTCTCCAGCCGCGCCTGGGTCGCGCGGCTCGTATACGGCAGTGCATTATTTTCCAATATTACATCAACGACGGGGAGCGAAGGACGTAGGACGAGGAGAGAGACTCCATCGGATCACGCACGGTTGAATTTCCGAGTCGGGGGAAACGGGGGAGCGGGTGCGGAGAACGACGGCGACGGCGGAGAGGAGG
>VBVQ01005306.1:0-12123 GCA_011636635.1 Tetramorium simillimum | reverse complement strand
CCTCCCGCCCTCCTCGGCCGATTGTAGTCGGACTCTCGTAGACTGGCATCGTTAGGACGTTTTCCACCGTGTCGAAACCGGCCGGGTGTCCCCGCACGTTCTCTGCCCGTGCTGTCATCGCCGCTCGGAAAACTCGCCTCCCGTGGTAGCAAACGCGCGCGTCCACCGAATAGAAAACACGTCGATTACTGTTCGGGACGACGGAGCTACACGCGCGACCTGCGAAAGGTCCTTTTCCGATGCAAAGCAGGTCGGACATACTACTGGCTGGTCGTACGTCCTGTTCGTTTGTAGTTCCCTCTGTGATGGATGGAAATGAAAGGCTAGGGGCGCAATAACATGCTAAGTTATACAACGAAAAGCTGCCTGAGACACTCTCGGCGGCTATGTTTATTAACAGGCTCGCGATTATGTTCTCGATTGGAAACTCTTGTCTCTTTGTTACGAGTGATATATCGAGGATGCTAAACGGGTGCAAGGGAAAATATCAGTGTCAGGATTACGTGTACATACAGCAGCAATCTAAATACGTAGCCTGTGAAATATTAGTGTGTGCATAATCTAAATTGTAAGTGCGTTGCGATGTGTGCTTATCTCTCTCTCTCGTCTGCTTAAATTACATATAAAGTGATAGCCGAGGTACTTTATTCCCGTACTTACTATGCATAAAATAATACATCTCATGACGTCAACAAACACGCCATTATCTTAGATAATTCGAGTATAAATGACGTTAACTTTTCTGATTAGATTGCTTATCGTAACCATGGTAATTTACTTTGTAAAGTCTTAGTATTATTTTATTTTAATCGGCAAGAGTATTGATCGCACGATTGCGATTAAGAAGATTAAAGTAGGATAATACGAGAAGTTTACAAAGAAAAGATATTATTTTAAAATAAAGGACGTAAATATCTAATCTTAATATATACGACTTTCGGAACTTTGTAAACGTTGTTTTCCACAGTGCCGAATTAATTACATAAATTGAAGTATTTGAATACTAACAATAAGTTCGATCTTGAAGTAAAAATGGAACAAAAAATTAAAATAAAAGGAACGTCGCGTTTCTCGCTCATTGATCGGAATCTATAAAAAGAAAACGATCTGTGAAGTCCAACTTTAATTTTTAATTTTTTGCAAAATGGATAAAAACGATTATTTTTGGACAAATTGTAGACAATTAAATGCCACATAACAATTTTATAAAGATTCGTATTTCAGAATGCCAACTGCACAAACTAAAGAAAAAGATATTGGAAGGGTCGAGTTACCATTGTGCAATTAGGATCAAGTTTTAACATTACATAGTCATAAAGCAACGGCAGGCAACAACTGACCGATGCAAAGGCCGTGAATTGCTCATCGTTTAAAATTCAAAGGGTACCAGAAGTCAACGATGGAAGTTCTCGGAACTCGGTACACGTACGTTAGGAACCAGTACCATCGTCGTTTCGCTTTCGAATGACGATAACGACAATGACGACGAGGACGACGACGACGACGACGACGACAACGACGACGACGACGACGACGACGACGACGACGACTACGACTACGACTACAACTACGTTGGCGATTCAGTCAGACTCTTGTGTCCTCCCTCGCTATTCTCCGATTCTTTCCAGCTTCGCTCGCACGGTCGTCTCGTTGTGGAAGGCAAATTGCTCGATAACTTTTGCCACGGCCGTGCGTCACCGGTGCTCGAAACTTTCCTGAAGCGTAGAGTCGCAGGCATCGTCAGAACCACGCAGTAGCAGCAGTAGCAGCAGCTGCTACTGCTGCTGTCGCCGCTGTTACGTGCGCGGCGTGTTCACTGTGGAACACAATAGGAATTTGACTGCATGATAGATATTATATAGTAACATAAAACTGTGTTGAAAGAGAACATCATATCGATTCGTATAAAGTTCTTTTCGAATGGATTTAGAACCGTGATATATATAATATGTAATGAATATGTAAACGTACATAAATTTTAAACGGAAGAGTAAAAACTAAGAGCATCTAGCGTCTTTATGTCCAAGAGTATTTTCATAAAACAATATTAATTTATCAGGTACTTCCTCGGATATCTGAGAGCCTAAAGAAAGAGATTGTTACTATGAGAGAGAGGACAGATTTCTTAAAGGTATTAATACCTTGAAACTAGATCAGTCAATGTCACTGCGCGGCTTGCACGTCGTGGGACACACTCTGAACTCGTGACATTTCCTTCGTTCACTTCCGAGCGGCGAAATTAAATTAGCTGTTCTAACTCTGCGGTATTACTGCTTTATGTAACACGTTTTCATCCGCGCTCTCAGCGGGACATGTCCTCGCGGAATACTCGGAATTCCCCGGAATTCTTTCGGAGCACCCCGTATATACGCACGTACGTCGTAAGATCCGTAAGCGTCTCTCGAGTTCATTTCGCAGAGACTTAATAAACGTTTTACGCGCGCGGGGGAGGATTGCGATGCTTTTCATAAGTTATACCCCAAGGGGGAGCGCGAGCTCGCGCAATGTGAAACAATATCGCCGGCTCTGCGCGCGTCCCAAATTTCGGGCGGCGAACCTTCTTCGGTCTGCTTCGGTCTGTTGAGAGCAAAACCGGTGGCTAGAGAGGCAAGAGGGCCGTGAACGGCGGACAAGGTGACCGTGAAAGAGAATGGAAACGCACGAAGGGGACAGTGAATTTTCCCGTGTCGTCCAATTTTGAGGCAACGAGAAAGGGACGAGCGCATTGAGAGCGCTCAAGAAGGGGTGAATGTGTGAACAGAAGGAAGAAAAGCTAGAGATAGGGAAAGAGAAGGGTTGGTCTTGTCAATCGTTGAAAAGGTGTGCAGTTGGGACAATCTCGTAAGAGAGGGAAATCAGAACAATTCCTCGAATCGATAAATTCTCTCGTTCCTTGCCTTTATATTCTCCTTCTCACTCACTCATTCATTCTCTCTCTCTCTCTCTCTCTCTCAATTGCACTCTGTTACACTTGTCGGTACGTAGCACGTGAGAGGAAAAAGAGTAGAAGTAAAGCTGCGCCGAGCATAACCCGAGTAAAGTGAAAATTGCTTGAGCCATTTGCGAGGATTGACCTTACATGCCACCTTATATTCCTGTCGTCATTCGCTACGAACACGTGTACACGTAAATATCCGAGACTGACTGGGAACTTCTTCGTCTATGATTGTCTTTTCGAAATTTTCGATGAGACTGCAAATTATTAATGTATTCAGAGGATAAAGAAGGTTTAGAATTGAGAAGATTAAAAAGATAAATGAAGACAAAAACTGATGTCAGGGAAAATAAAATAAATATTAAAACTATTAATTAAAAATATTATTGGATATTACAAAAACTATTATTCTTAAATCTGAAAAGAAATATAGCAATTAGTGAAAAATGCTGAAGTGATTATTACAGTGTAAGAACAAGTTAGAAATTTATAGAGAAGAGAAGGAGAGAACCACGAAAAGAGATTTGATACGCCGAGAATGGCAAACTAGTCGCGGGGAAAACCTTCGATAGTTTAATCCGCCCGGTTTTTCAGAAGTGCCAGATAAACGCGCGGGATTAGCGAGGAGGAACGAACGGGATAAAGTTGAAGTAAGACGGAGAGGTTGCGATTGAGCACAGGTCTTATAAAACGTAGCACGACAATGACGACGAAGCGCGAAGGCGGGGAAGCGATCGGAAAAGGAATTCGTTAAAGGAAAAAGGCCGGAGAAGTGGAATCTTTTTACTCCGAGCGTCGTTGTGCTAAAGCGACAAAATGCAATTACAACATGGATCTTTATATGGAGTGCTTAAGACAATACTTCTTGAGAAGCATTGAATTATTATTTTTTCTAATGGCGATTAAATGAGTAAGAGAAGAAGGGTGCTGACGATAGATTTTATTATAAATTTCTTTTGATAATATAACGTATATAATATGATATAGCAAGCGTATAAATAAGCTACTTGAACTTATATTTTAATATTTGAAAGATAAACTATTTTTTTACTCCCATTTTCTCGCACGATTTATTGACATTATTACTATTACGAAGATGGAATGTCTTGTTCTTGACAAGAATAGCGGTTCGAGCAGATTAGAAATTCATACTTACCCTTCGTTTTTTCACCTTTTATCGAGTTCTTCCCTTCGTAACACTAGTCCACTTTCTTTCTACGCGCTTAGAAAAGTAATCAAACTTTTTCTTCACGCAAATTACGCGAAGAAATCGACTGCCTCGCAACGACGGCATTAGAGAATGAAAAAGAAGAAGAAAGGGAAGCGAGAGAGAAAGAGAGAATGTGATGGAAGGGGGATATAGGGTGCTCGAATGATAAGAGGCAAATCGAACTCTCGAAGCGGCCGATTGGCAAAGCGTGCGGACAATGAAAGAGTAAGTCGGCCGAGTTGTCTAATACATATTAATGAGAGCTAGAGCGTCCGCAAAACTCGGCTTCCATTTCGATGTCGGTAATTCCGCGCGAGTGTTTAGCCTAAAATGACTAGATGCTGCTGCTTTAATCGGTACCATAGTTCTAGACGTCAGGAATCGTTAATAATGGACATATCTAAAAAATAATTGTTTTTTTTTTTTTTAATAAATTATAATCAATGTCTTTTCAGAAATTCGATAAATGTGCGGTGTTGATTAATTTTTAATTTCATTTAACGATACACGATTGCTAGTTTACGCACGTGAGTTGACAATGCTCCCTTTCTACGATAGTGTCATCTCCAAATTGCTTTAGAATCTCGAAGCTGCGATATAAAGTCACGGAAAGCATCTTGTGTATTCTATATTAAATATGCAAAGTGTCGGCGTAGCTTTTGCAGCGTTAGCGAGCGAATCTCGTTGCCGACAAATTGGGACGCGTTTAAGAATCTGTCGTGCTTTTCGAGGGTGAGCGTCGTAAGGGCGTCGTGCCGTGACATTTCGCACGAGCCAGGGTGAGGCGTGATCCGAGGGTGCTTGCGGAAGAACCCGACGAGTACTGGGTAAGTCGGGTAAGTCGGGTAGAACTGCCTAATGCATGTTGATAAGGCGGAGCGTGGCTCTCGTTCGTCACACACGGTAGTAGTAGGATCGGCCGACCGCTTGAAATAGCTTTTTAAATTCTCTTTGTTAATATCTCGATTGTAACGAAAAGATAATAGTTATGTCTTTTTGATAATAAATATATTTGTCATTTGACGAAAGCAAAACTTGACAAATTCGTGACGTAACAATTTTTTAACTTTTTTATCACGGATTGTGTAATGAAATTATTTCAGAATCTTTTTAGTGTACATTAATTTTAAATTAATATTGTTGTGGAAACAATCTTGTATTTTTTGAGTTAACGTGCGTACATATTTTAATATGGCTTTAATATGTTGCAACAATTTAATTATTTTTATTCTGGAAATTATATAATCTGTAAAAAAAGGATAGAGAGTCGAGATATTTTTCAGTTGTCAAAATATACGTAAAATTACATTGGTCGTTATAATTTTATACTAGCGTAATGTAAATTTATACATATATGTATTATATGTTATATATATTTATATATTTAAAATGCATATATGTTAAATGTATATATATGTGTGTGAAATGAGAACGTGTCTTTCTACTTAAAGTCTTATCTTATAATATCAAACGAGATGGAAGAATGATTTTCGGGACGATGCACTCGATTCGCACGAGAACGATCGTGGCCGATCGTTCTCGTTCTTCGAAAATGGATATTGGATATACTTCTTTGATTTTATACCAATGCCGAATGCAGGCGGCAACGCTGGGCTTATTCGGAAATTACATTCGTTCCCGGCGGATGTTCTTCTTTCGGATTATTGCTCGCGCTACAACACCGATCTTTCTCCTCCCCTTCCCTCGATCACCTCATACGCTTTTATTTTCTCGTTGATCGCCCCTTCTTTCAGATCAACAGCTTCTTTCCTGCCAACCCCTCATTTCCCAGTCAAGTTCCATAGGTGTTCCTTTAAAAGCACGTCTTAGTGGAAAATATTATATCTCTCCCTCCCTCTGTCTATAATCCTACATAAATCCTTCATAAATATGGTCTATACTCCTTTAAATCTTCTTTCTCTTCCATTTCGCCTTCGTTCGTGGTACTATTCACATAGTCTACACTTTTATATAAAGTCTTTCTTATGAATTGTCGATCGAGTTATCTATGATGCCTATTTTTAATCATATTCGATTGAAATTATAAAAATTTAATTAATAGAAATTTAGTGGGTAACTAAACAGATTAACTGCATAGATGATTAAATTTGTATTATAACTCATAAAATGATGAAATAATATCGCAATCTTTTTTGATGGTGACATTATTTTCTATTATTTGACGATTTTGTCAATTGTATTATTGTAAAATATTAGAATGAAAGAGCATATCGTGGGCATGTGAAAAACACAATAATGTCACAATTATATCTTTAATTGAGATCTACATGCGTTGTTCTAACGGACCTGACATACCACATGTATTTATAGGTCGCAGATTTTTCAAAATAAATTTACTCTCGTGATATTAAATGCATCGTTGTTTATTCCCAACTGGCAAATTCATCATGAATTAAATCTTCTCGCCGCATCCTGAATTCATTTGCCGTCAATCTTCAGTGTTATTCATTTTAACCTGGACTACTCCATCACTCTCCCTACTCTTCGAAAATCCGTTTCAAATTCCCGAAAGATCCTCGCCATTCACCTTCGCACCTTTTGTTCTTTTCTCATTTTATCATATTTTTTCGTCTTTATTAGCATGCCGTCGCCATTACCGCCCAAGGGAAATTCCCAACTTCTCCCTATAAACTCGATCTTTTTACGCATTCATAATTTTCTCCTGAATTCTGAAAAATGTGGGTTATATAAGCGATTTAAATTGCTTCTCTGTGACGTAAAGGTAATAAAAAGACCCCGTTTCATATCTCCTCTGAAAAACGTGAAATGGACATATTCCGCCGTGCCACTAAAGTCAGCCATTTTTGTTCGTTCGTTCGTTCGTTCGTTCGTTCGTTCGTTCGTTCACTCGCAAGACTCGGTTCACGACTCGAGGAGCCGTGAGTTATTCCGGTAACTGAACGAGTTACTCTTCGAGGTCGCTCAGGACCAGGAAGAATCGAGAGAAAAGGCGATGGTGCAAGGAAAGGATCAGAGAGGAGCGAGGGGAGTGAAGGCGCGAGGCGACGAAAAGAGAAGGAGCTTCGGCTAGGCGTTTCACATGGTAATCCCCTCATGAATATCCTCAAAGGACCCCCTCCCCTCCCCTCCCACACACGCACACGCACGTATTCGCGCATCGTTGAGGACCTGTAAGGCGAAAGACGTAGACGTATCACTGCTCGCATTTATACATCCGGCCGGTAATGCGAGCGGGAAGAAGGAAGAAGGAGCGGGGTGCGAATACGAGGTTGATGCCGGCGTAAGACCCCTCTCATTCGATTAGATCGAAGCAAAAGCGTTGGTGACACGCTCGCTCGTCGTAGCCGAGTAATGTGATTAAAACTCCGATGGAGCTCCTAGTCGTCAACGTCGAGTGCCTTTCCACGGACGAAGTCATATTTCCGCGAAAACCGTTGCCGAAGATGCGATCATCAGCGTTCCCCCGTGATTTCTTTCACTTTTTTTTTAATAAAAAGCTGAGCTAGATATATTTACTTATTCTGAGAATTCCTATAAATCCATTAAAAATTTTTAATAAATTTAGATGGCTAATAGAATCAGAAAATTATTCATCATATCTCGAGATTAATTACATTAGAATACATAGAGAAAGATAACAATTATACTTACATGTATAATATGTGACGATAATATTTTTTGTATCAAATATTTTATTACATATTTATATGTAAATCTATAACTGAGATATAAAACTATCTTATGTCACTTTTGAAATAAATTGCTTGGTCGATATCGAGGCGGTATCAACGATACGCTTGACGGATAGCGAGAGAACATTGGAAGCTTCAAAGTACGCGAGCTTTTCCTTCCGCGGCGCATTTTCTCTCTACGTTGATTCGAAGGGTATTCGATTAACGTGCCGGCTCGAGCATTTCCCGACGGTCGAATATACGGGGTCCCGGTCACGGTGGCCCCCCTCGAAAAATATGAGACGGCATGGCTGCTCTCGTGCAAAGAGAAGCAGGGGCGCTGCAGAGAGAGGGAATGCACAGGGTGGAAAGCGACGGGGCAAAGCGTTCTTTCACATGCTAATCCACCAGGCAGGCTGCGCTCATGAATACCTATGGTCAAAGCGCGCCTTTCTGTCCTTTCCCTCCCTTCCTCTGCCGCTCTCTCCGCCGCTATTTTTCCCCGTTCTCTCGCTCTCTCGTTGTATACACGTTGTCTCAAAACTTTCGCACTTTCTCCCGACCGCAGATGGTAGGAGGAAAATTGGGCGGAATGGTGGTTGTTTCGGCGTCGAGACGTCAATAGCTCGCGAGCTGTAAGCGCTCGCATATAAACGCTTTTAACGAAGCAGATTTAGCCGCAGAGAAATGTGCCTGGGAATAAAGGCGATGTATTCTTTGTTTAATTTCTAATTTTTGTTTTAATAGAATTTTCATCCAAAGTTTAATTGTCTGTGTTTAATGTTGATTTTTTTTAAAGTTATGAGATAAATGACATTTGACGTACTTTTCTCGCTAAACAGAAATTCGCACCGTAGAAGAATTTCTAATCGACAGAAATCAATTTCTTATAGAATACTCTATTTTCTTCTTTTTTTTCTTTTATGCTTCGGTTTTCCTAACTTTATCTCTCTTCTCTCCCTTCGTCCCCTTTTTTTAATCTTTCTTCCCATTTTGCAAGTATCCCTTTTGCTCCTACAAGAGAATTCTCCTCTGTGTAGTCAACGTTTCCTCTCTCCTCTCTTGTGCGCGAAATGGAGAACGCAGCAAGAAAGGCCCCGGGAGAAATGGCGGCGCTTTGTGTCCCGAATTTGTGCCGCGCCGCTCTCCGTTCTCCTTTACGAGGGACGATAAGTCAGGAGTGGCCCTCACCCTTTACCCTTCTTCCCACCCGCCATGGCCCTTTCCCTACCGACCCGCCGCTTCTATTCTCGCCTACACGCAAAATTATCGCGACCGCACTTAGAATAACGCGATCGTATCTGCGTCCGGTTCGACTTTAGCGTACCCGTTAAATATTACCCGTCCCTAAACCGTTTCAGGTGCGAGGAACAACCCTCGCGTTATAATTCACCGTAGTGAAGATGTTTACGAACGTATCTGATGATTGTGTGTACATTTATAACGCGCGATAACATGATTTTGATCTATTAAAACTGTTAGAAATTAATACAGCGAACAATACATACTATAAAAATTTGGTTGAATTTATCATAAAAAATGTCGCTTCTTCCATTCGTCCATAAAAAGATCTTCTTTCTCATACATCGTATTTATTAACAGTTTACTGTTAAAATTTATTACTTATGTCATTATTAGAAGTTGGTATTGTCTTTGAAATCTATGTATGTTTTTGCTTAAATTTTATATTTAGACATTGTACATTTAAGAATTAATATTTTACATCAAACTATTACGTTATAAATTGAGGGAGCATGAATCATTTTGTGAGACTAAATTATTTAGTTATGTAAATGCGAAATTTCGAAAAATTATATTATCATAGAGACACACTTAATCACGGAACCAAAATTAACGTCCTACTCATCACACATGAACTTTCAGGGACCTCCTTTGTTTCTATGCACGTTTGGCCGGATACGAGTAATAACGTTACCTATTCATTGCTTGAACTTTATCATGTTTATCCTCAGAGGAGTCGCGCTAGTATATATAAATAGATACATCTCTCTCTCTCTCACTCTCTTCCTACCTGTCCCATTTAGTCCTTCTGTATCCACCGTAGGATCGTCGCCGCAGGAGCCGAAAAACGCCGTGGTCGTTCAATTTCGTCCCGCGAGCACCGCGTAATTGGGACCATGCTCGGCGGGCTCGTTGCCGAGAATTTAGTTTTCGGTTCGCGGTATGCCCCGATCTACGTGTACGCGTGTCGGCGAAGTCGCGGTGTGGCAAGGCGGCAAAGGGAAACATAGAGAAGGCCGGAGAGAAATAGAAGAGAAGTAGACGAGAGTGAGAGAGAGGTAGTAGATGGATATCTGCGACGGAATGACCGAGGGGGCAAGGGGTAAAAAGGCCGAGGGAAGAGGGATAAAAGAGGCAGCGAGAAGCGCAGAGAGCCGAAGCGCTAGCGACGGGGGTGGCGGACGCAGAAGGGGCGGAGGGCGCGAAAGGGATGGCTATCCCACGTGCTGCGCTCCCATGCATAGAGAGGGCTCATGTTTCCCTAATGCAGCCCGATAAATATTTAAGCATAACGTAATCGGTCGGATTATCCTGAGAGCGCGAGACGAGGATGCGGCGGATGCGCGGGTGTGTGTACGAGAGAGAGAGAGAGAGAGAGGGAGAGAGAGAAGAGGGAAAGGGATAGGTTGTACCAAAACGAGGACGCAATCCGTAATGCGCTTGAGCGTGCAGCAGTTGTCTCGCGAAATGGCGTCTTTCGCAATCTCGTACATACGCCATGTACGAGACGATCGAGATCGAAATTTGTTCGTCGATGCGTTCTTCTTCCGCGATAGAAATTCGCGAGAAGCTTGAAGATAGAAGATGGCAGTGGAAACTTTATAGCTGCGCTGCAATTGCACGATGCATATTGAAAAGGGCAATTGTTCTTCATCTCTATCTGAATATGTGTTTTTTAAAAGTCGCGATTGCGTTTCAAGGAAAATTTTTCGGGTGATTCTGTCTGTGTTACAGGAATATTTTTTGACAAAGTCGAAATATCGACAATCTATTAAAATTTTTCTCTCAGTCATAAGTTTTTTATTTAATCGCAACTTTTTAAATATATGTACTTTACTATTACTTTAGTTTTTGATTTTTAATGGAATTCCCTTTAATATAATAAAATGAAATTGCAATATAAAAGTAAATTATTAAAATCACTTCGTGTAGATTGCTAAATTTCCTTGGCAAATTCATCTATTCCACATCGCGTGATACTTGATTAACCCTTTTCCAGCCGATGCTTTTTCCTAGCCTATTCTATGCATTCAGCATGCGAACAAAAATTACGTTCCTATTGGGGAGTTAATCGCTGCGACACATAGCGGATTGTAAATCGTATAGTCGACATTTCCAATTTCGCGAGTCCGACGTGCGCAAAGAACGCGACGGATTACTGACATCTCGTTTCGGTATCGATGCCCCTCTCGATCGCGATATACACTCATGGTATGCAACCCTCTCCCCCTTTCCCCGGCTGGACGTTCGCAGGATACCGAAACCCCCTGGAGGTTGTCGTGTCATGTCTAACCGGGCGCGGCGAAATTTTCGCAGCGAGGGGCAAGAGGGTTAGTTGGTGGCGGCGGTCGACGAGAGAGAGAGAGAGAAAGAGAGAGATTGTGGGACTTTGGGGGACGCGAGGGCATTTAAGCGTAAATGGTTTTTGTAACTGGGAGAGCGTAAAATTGCCTAACCGCCCTGTGCATCTCCTGGCGCTTTTGGATGAGCTGAACCAACCCCCTCGCGTTGCAACGCCACGCCACCTCTTTACATCCTGGATACCTATACAGACTGCCCCAGAGCTTCCTACGTCGCCTTCAGGTCACGGCTTCGTTAATTTGAAACTAATTTATTCTCAACCCAAATTTTTCCGACACTTTCTCCTCCTACGTCTAGTGTGAATTATGATAAAGCAGCAAATAGCAGAAAATGCTAGCGAGCGACATTTTCAATTCTGATTCCTTGAAATAAATGAGGTGGTATGGTTGAAGAGTACCGTGCGGTTCTCCAAGGGGAACGTGCGACGTGCACGGGGCGATACGTCAAAACGCGTGCGTATTGAAATTTGAGAATAATACCACGGGAATTAGGGCGTTCGGGCTAAAAACTGCGGCGGCGAATCGCACGCGGCGCGCGAGGGGAGGGTTATAATGAATATTTAATGAGCGAAGAAAAAACTGCGTCTGCACCGGAAGGCAGGTGCGTGCCGGCGATATGGGTAGGCCCCGTGGGCGAACCTGGAAATCGCGTATTCATCATCGGTCCATTCGTAATCCGTCGCGCGGTCAAGGGAACGGGCGGGCGGGGGTGGTGGCGTGTAC
>VBVQ01005304.1:0-12121 GCA_011636635.1 Tetramorium simillimum | reverse complement strand
CCCCTCCCCCCCTCTAGGTTCTCCGATATACTTTGCGGCTGAGTCGGACATTGGTCGAGCTTGCGACGTAATTGTTGCTTCAAATTGACAGTTTATCGGAAATACCGCGTAATGAAAT
Source organism: Tetramorium simillimum (assembly GCA_011636635.1). Taxonomy (NCBI): domain Eukaryota; kingdom Metazoa; phylum Arthropoda; class Insecta; order Hymenoptera; family Formicidae; genus Tetramorium; species Tetramorium simillimum. Next base: position 12,003 of record VBVQ01005304.1, on the reverse strand, counting down.
TCCATTTAATACAGCATCTATGATGTTCGTGGCGTGTCGATATTGCGGCCGCTCTTTCCACCATAAAACTCGTCCGCGGCGTAACTAACTTTTAATTAAATAATCTCCGATAACATGTCAGACAAAAATAAACTTCCTTTAACAGGACATTCCCTCATTTTGTGAACAATAAATTCGTCTCTTTTTTTTTTATATTATACATTGCGTATTTAATGACGTGTAGAGAAAACGTCGCAAATACGCACGAAGGGCTCACTGTTATTTTATTTCATTCGTCGTTCAAGACTTATATGTGCTACCATCCGCAACGCAAATCAATAGTTGCACGAGGAATTAGCTGAGCTCGATATTTTTGCCTTCTGTAATAATGCGTATTTGCACATTATGCCACACCTGGGAATCGTCTTCGCTGCCAAGAAGGACGCGACAAATACGGTGTCCTTTTGTTTCGCAGACTTCCGTGGTTTATCAGTTGCAACGTCGCGTCCGAACCCTGCGGGAGCAATTGCAGCGCAGGGACCTGCATCTGGACCTTCTACGTAGGAAGCTATCTCTACAGGAGGACAGCGTGCGGATGAAGTCGCTGTTGCAGAGCGAGCGCGACGAGGCGAACATACGGTTTGTTTTAGAGTAGCTTGGGACCGACTGCAACGGAGCTTTGAATAAATTTTAAACTTGCTCTTTGCAAATACACTGAATAATTTGTAAAAACTAAACTGTTATTTACAAAATGTAATTACGCTCTCTCTCTCTTTTTCTCTTTGTCGTATATCGCGTGGAATATAATTATCACAAGTCTATCTGATCAAACAGGATCAAATCGTTTTGAGTGTTACAAATTAATACAAATTCAGTACTAATTATATTCGCTTTGTTTTAATTAAAAAAAATTTTTTTATGGTCCTGCTAGCTTTATATTAAGTTTGAAGCGCTACGATTTTTTTTAAATGGCACGGGATACAAAATTAATTTTGGTGATACAAAATAGGTACTAAATAGTTCACTAGGACGCATTCGATTTTGCTGATTTGGTTCTGCCAGTTTGATAGAGCTAGTCATCACGAAGAATTTAATGCCCATAAATGACATTTACGAAGACTCTATATCTTGAACGACAATTAAGAGACTATTACCAGCGTTGCAATAATTAATTCGTGTTACAATTGACTTCAACCTTTACTACTACATCTATTAAACACGTAATGTTAAAGTGGCAACAATGCTTATCGAGTAGCTGTTCGACGGAAGATATATAGAGTCGCGGTTTATTGGAAAATTTAGCCGGCCGAGAGTGCGGCTTTATGCATCCCAGATGCGGTATGATTTTTCCATGCGGTGATCGCCGGCGGTTACCTGTAATTTCTGACAGTGGTTCGCGGTTTATTCCAAATCCGTCGAATCCAAATGTAGGTACATCTCTCTACATTCGTTTCCGCGCGGCAGCCGTTAGGCATCGCTTTCATTAATGACCGATGAGGCCCGAATTGGAAAAAGAATACGACTGACTTTCCTTCCTTTCTTTCAGCGCGAAGAAGCTGGCGAAGCAGGTCGAGCGTTTTCAAGTCCAATTGTCGGAGGAAAAGTCGCGGAATCGGGAGTTGAGCGCACAATTGACGGAAGCGGCGGATTACAAAGTATGTAATTTCGAGAGCCCGTACTTTCTCACAATCGGCTAAATCCGAATGCTACGGAGGAACGTGTGCGCGGGACATGGCATTTGTGTGGTACGGTGCGCGATGATTTTATCGCGGCTGTAGTTAACGACAATCGTTGGCCGCATTAAATATTAATGCATTCGTGAAGTTCGTTATTCCATGAAACGCTTCCAGCACAAACGAGTGTTTAATTCTTTTTTTTAAATAATTCAATCTTTTCCGAGCTCTTATAGAAAACTTCGTTAAATAGATTTTACATTCGCGAACGTTACGAAGCGGCGTGGAAACGCCCGGGAAAAACAAAATTCCTAAACGAATTCTCTTCGTAAACCGCGCGAGAAAGCCCTCATAATCTACCACTATCGATCAAACGTTTTAACCCACTTTAACGACATTTTCCGCGAGCAGATAGCTGCGCTGGAACGCAGCCGGAAGATAGAGGATCTCCAGAAGCGCCTCGTCGAGAGCGAGATGCTGAGGACGCGTTACAACAGAAAGTTAACGATGGCGAAGGAACAGATGAGAACGACCGCGGAGACAGCCGATCAGGAGAGATCGATAAACGACCATTCCCTGCAGCTCATCCGCGACGAGATGGCACAGGTCAAGCAAAATCTCTCCGAGGTCACGAGGAGAGAATCCCAGGTGAGAGATGCATTATTACTTTTGTACGTGTCCGGATATCGCACGCGCGCCGCTTCATCTCGCATGCTTACGACCGTCTATATATCCCCGTTCGCGTTCCATTAATGGAATAAAACATGAGATATAAAATATAAAATGAACGCATAAATAAATATGTAAAATAAAATTGCTCGCTGAAAACGGGGACCGAATGAATAAATTGTATCATTAATACCGAGGAATCGCGTCACCTGACGTTTTCCTTTGTCCGCCGAAGGAAAAAAAAAAAGAAATAACGCAAGAGGCAAGATCCGTGTCTCAATGCCGGGTTGTGTATTCGGCACGCGTATTGGTACTCACGTAATTCTGATTTATGATGGTTCGTGTGCACGAACGCGGATTTGCGGGCGATTAAATTACGCAAAAGAAGTCGCTGTCGAAACGACCGCGGAGCGTCGTTGCATCGCGGACAAACTGCTTCAATGCATTACATATGTATTTCTCGAGTCCCCGTTTCTAAGGTCTGCATAAATCTTTCCTAAATGATACGTGCTTCCTCTCGGAGAACGAGGCGAGGGCCGGGTTGTTTCAATTCTTCGCGAGAAAAAGGAAACCCCGAGGAAAGCTAATTATATGATATAAATCCTGCGAAAGTCTCGCCACGTAATCCACAGATTCTCCGTTGCGCGTTCAAAACACTTTGATCTCTTATTAAAGCGGCAAGCCCTTGCAGAGCTTATCCCTAATACTCCGCGGAGATAGAGGCCGAAAGGGACTCGTTAATTCATTGTGGCAATCCCAATGGCTCGCGACGACGACCATCCGAGTAATTGCCATCTCTCTCTTTCTCTCTCTCTCTCTCTCTTTCGTCGGATGCGTAACGCTCGTTCAGAACGATTTGAAGTTGACTCTGCATCATAGTAATTCGAGACACGTTCGCGCCCGTCGCCGGGCTGTAAAGCGGATAGTTCCTTCGACTTAAACCCGCGGCACACTCCGTGAGAGGATTGTAAATCTTGCGCGCGATTTCGCGAGGCTTTATCCCGACGTCGTAACTTCACTTTCCGAAGCGTCGCGGAAACTTTGATTTAGTTCGTACAAGCAAACATTAATTACAATAAATTATATAAGGCACTCGTGTATGTGCGTGAGTGAGTTTTAATACCCTCGCTAAGCATCTGTCACATCCGCTATAAAATAGCATTTAAAACTTCAGGAAAATATAAATAGATAGAGAAATGGAAGAAGAAGTACCATTATTCAAATGGAAAAAGTTTCATCAATATTCTCCCTGATATGAAATCGCAAACTTTAGTGCAACGTGTCAATATTATTAAATCTGAAAATAATTGGATTTCGCACTATAAAAGATTTTTACACGGCAAAAAGTATTTAAAATAAATATTATGTTCTATACATAAAAATGTGAAAGTGCCTGCGTACTTGGAAACAATTGTCAAAATTCGCAGAATTTGCAGTAGAAAAAGTTAATCGCTCGAGCGAGAGTCGCGCGACAATTCGAGTATGAGCTACGAGCATGATTCAATTCGCAAATCGCTCATTTCCTGTCTCAGCTCCAGAGCTTCCGCGTCTCCGTGGCGAAGTTATTGTCGGAGCCAATCTGCACGCCCGATTACGAGATCATTTCGCGGCTGCAGAAAATGGTCGCGGCTCATCGAGACTTTACGATGCTCTCCCGCAGATACGACGAGCCTTTGGAAACGAGCCCCTCGAGATGCACCAGGTAATAATCAGATAAGAGCAATTATCGCCATATTATCTGCAATTTAAATTTTCTCACAAATCTACCAATGTGTCAGTATAATTGAATATCATCATGTGACCTCATTTTACATATCCAAGAATCATTTTTAGAATTATTACATGATTGTTACAAATCTATACGATACTTTTAATGATACGTGATAAAAGAAAATTATTGACAGAAATTTGCATCTGTAAGAGTCGTACGTTATGTTACTTTTTTGTGTTACTTCTTTTTTTCTTCTACATCCCGGATTTGACTACTTGCATTATTCTCGTGACTTCCTGTCCTTACAGTATTCATCCGGTTCATCCGAGATCGCCCGGTTCACGTTGCACCCGTTACGAGGACAGCGGTTTCGCGGACCCGCCCGATCTCCATGACATCGACGACGATTACAAGAGGCCAGTAAAGAGCAGCCTTCTTCCGTGACACCGGCCAAAGTTCAAGTTTTAAGCATCCCTGGGGGGGACGTTGTGTGGCCTCTGCGTTCACTCCGCCCCGCGGTCCCTAAACGGGGACCTCGGGTTTCCGATCTCACGTAGCTGAATGATGTCGCGGGTGGGAAAACCGTTCGTCGCACGTGTGTCGTAAAGCGTTACGTTTATTTCGCGTAAACGAGCGACTTGTACGAGATGAAGAGGACCATGTGCTTGTATCGATCATCGGTCGCTCTAGACAATCGGCGCGAAAGCCATGAGATCGCTCGCACGTCGATCGAGCGTTCTCGATGGCTCGCCCCGGCACCGATTCCGATGGAATAAGCATTAAGAAATATCGAACCGTCGATCCGTGCTATTACGAGGGAATGGGAGAGGAAATCGAGCCGACGCGTTCGCATGAAATCGCAATTTCAGAGCTAATTATTAACCGGCAAGCGTGAGAAATTCCTAACGGGTCGTGTGGAAGTGCGATACTGCACGTAAAGAACATTAGCTGTCGTGAACGGAAATCGTCGAAAGTGTTCAGTGAAAATTACGCGAACTTAATTGTTCGCGTAGCTATAGTTTAAGGTAATTTATTTACGAGCCGGCCGCATGGCGCGGACTTTGATTTATACACGCGAATAAAATAGCTATTATACGTATAAGTACATATATGTCAGTCCTGAAAAAAAATCGCCTGGATGTGCCACTTGAAGCAAGAGAATCATTAATATGTATTAAGAATGAAACCGTATCGAATAAGATAAGTCAGGCATGCAAAGCGTATGCAAATCAAATAACGAAGAATCATATATTGTAAATGAAGTCATGTGAAATAATGAAGAATTTCAGTTTGTAAAGAAGCCAATTTGCAAAGAGTTGTGGAAATATTTGGAATAAGAATTATAAAGACTGATTAATAGGATTTTCTTTTAAATTAGTGTCTCATTACAGTGTTCCATTTTTCTTTTTTTTATCTTGCAAAATAGAAACACATCTTGAATACTATCATTATGTAATTACATATGTATTATATATAAAAAAAATATGCGTGTCTATTTTTAACAAAAATACACAGACAAGTGTTTACAACATTTTTTATAAAAGTAAAAAGCAATTTTCATGTAATTTTTATAATTGTGTTACTACTTTCTATTTTAATCTTTCCAGAGAGAGAAGAAAAAATCTGTTAAATCTAAATTAATTTGTGAAATATGATTTTTTTATTAACTCATATATATATGATTTGTTAAATAAATGTTATTCGAAGTAATTTTCTAAAGCTGACTTATACCTAAAATTAAAATTCCTGTGTAGTATAAAAATTATAAAAATAATCTCAAGTTAAATTTAAATTCTCACATGAGATAATCGAGTATTGAAATAGCCTGATAGCCGCCTCTCCTCATTCTAATAGTTCTTTGACCTCAATATCGTCGATCGTTTAACCCAATACGCTCTTTTCTAATCAATCCGAAACAATGCGAGGGATGTATAAACGGCGCTCGCACGAATCGTGCGAAATATTTCACGGTTCGACGGGCGGAGTTCCAGACGTTCCCCTATTTAAATACTAGAACTACAGTTACAATCATATAGTGGGCCTCGATATCAATGATCTGCCGTTGAACAGGCACAATCCCGATGCGGCTAAGTGTTCGTATTCCATAGCGCGGCATTAATTGGCCTCATAATAATTACATCGAGTGCCGAATTGACGAATGAGGGATTTCCTGTTTGGGGCGTCCGCAGAGGGTTCTAACGCGTTACTCATTATGCACTCGGCATTATTGAAAGCCCCACTTCCGGCGACACGGTTCCAATTTCCATGCCCACCACGCTCGTCACGGAACGCCCGAAAGTGACGGGCAGGTAACGGTATATCTTCGGTAACATCGATCGGCGGGTCTCCGATCAATTGTTGCGCGAGTCTATCGCAATTATCTGACCGACGACCGACCCTACAACTGTGTAATTAGTTGGGAACGAGGTTGCAATGACGTTACAGTCCCACTGCAACCTAAATAGCTCGCCTGTGACCTTCTGAGGAGATTCCCAGACTCTCGATAATTAATAAAAAGACTTAAGAGGATTCTAGAATTTCACATTTTCTGCATAAAAAAGTCTTCGTGTACTCTTACGTCACGATACTAATAACATTTATGAGTTCTTTTTTCAGTTTGGCTGCAATCTGTCTTCCTTATTCGTCATTGATGCTCCTCGGGATATCTCTTTAGGTCATCTTTTGCGAGAAAGAAAGTAACATGTAATTTTCAGACAGCTTTTATGAGTGAACGTGCGCTGACAACGGTCACCTCTTACATCACGACACGTGTATATGCGACGATATCTTCGCGAAGCGCAACAATCTTGCTGCAACAAGTTGTCAGAAGTAATCAAAGAGTGTGGTTATGACGAGGGTAGAAGAAAAGGGATATCAGGTCATTCAGGAATCCTTTCAGGACTCTTTCAAGAGAATCCTCTCCAAGAATCACTTTTGCTTCGCGAAATTCCTCCCAAGAGATCGATTCATCTTTCAAGAATTATAATCAACATTTTTCGGATTTACAATCAATAAATATAAATCATTACAGAGTATCAATAATCGATGCAATAATTTCTTCTTGCGACATTATCGGCATTTTTTCCCTCTTATTTCTTTTCCTCGAGTTTTCCTCGCGTCTGAATTAGCCCGTGATTTGTGACGGCTCCTTCAAAGAGTGGCAGTTTTCTCACTTATGTATGAGGAAACTCTCGCGTAATGAGCTGTTGACCCATGCGACACACGCGAACACGCGGTTAACACGTTTTCGCCAGTGAATGATCCTGGATATGCTATTCAGCTCACACAGTCTGGGTCAATATGAGGTTTAGAGTCACGTCGGTACCGTCGGTAGTAGCTCGAAAGAACTGCAAGTAATGATTCTTCCTTTCACGCAAAGTGGGACTCGCAGGAAGTCGCTTTAAATAATACTCATCGTTACTGGCACGTGAACAATCGGGCGATATCACCGTGCAAAAAGGCACGCTGATGCGCCGACTGCAGTCTCTCTCTCTCTCTCTCTAATGTATGAAGATTACGATGGAAACCGCCGCGAAGAGAAAACCTTACGGCAATCGCGGAACGGCGAAAGAATTCACCGTCGATTTCTTTAATTTCTTGCCAAATCCGTTACGCGGTTTGGCCTTCGCGTTCTTCCGAAATCGCGCAAACTCGTGCATCACGGTCCGACGATCAACATCGTCGCTTTGCACGTGTCAAGGTGCAATACGACAGTTTACACAGATACAGCTTTTTACCGATCGAACGATAACAAAGAGTGCGTAATCGTGGAACAACATAAATCTTGTATTTCAGGACAGTCTGATAAAGAGATAAAAGTACGCCGGACACGTTGTTGTCCCCGTACTTTCCCTGTATTATCGTCGGCCGCACGCTCTAATCGGCTTAATTGTTCTTACGTAATCGACATTCCGTAATGACGACACAGTTCCACGGTTACGCGCGACGGGAACTCGTTATGGAATTGACGAGCGGGTTGATTCATCACGTGAGCTGACTACCAGCGCGAATTCGAGTTTGTTCCGCCGCTCGCCTCTCGCCGTGATTTTTGCGAATTTCGCCTCGGCATCGAGATTAATCACTCGTCGTTTGCGCGACGGCCGTTCGTACTTTTTAATTGGTCAATCGCGCTGGATAGGATCGCGGGTCTGTCATTACTTCCTTTCGTGACAAGCGACTGTTCGAGCTTCCACTCGAACACGCGTTTCTCATCGAGTGCCGAGCCGAATCGAGGGGATATCGAGGGAGGTCACAACGTGTCTCGTATGAGAGCCGGTTTTTTTTCAACTTCTTTGTAAGCTAACTAACAGTCAAATCATACGTCTAAACTTGTCTAATTTGAAGACGAAACAAAGACAGACGTATGATTAAACTATTACAAGTTAGCTTACCAAGAAGTTTGAAAAACCGGCTCTTAAAGTCCTTGCGGCTAGATGACGATATAATCGAATAGATGGGCAATTTAAAAGTAATAAAAGATATTTGACGATGCGCATGCATGCAGAATGAGATTAACAAACACGCGAGATGTGTGTTTGTTAATCCTTTGAATGCAGAGTCTGCGTATACTCGGCTATGTGGCTTACGAAGTTATGACTCACCGTTTTATCGCCGATAATATGCGCTCGGTCCGCATATTATTGGCGATAGTACGTGCTATTATGTGCGTGTGCTATCAAAACACGATTGCACTCGTCACGAGTCGTATTTACACGCCTATAAACGTTAGAGAAATTTTTTCGAGAGCCTTCGAATACGTTAGGCAGTTTAATATATCATGCGAGCGCATCAGACAGACGCTGATGACCCTTAAATTCAGAGTGTATAATTTGAGAAGTTCATGGAGTCGCATTTACAGATCGCGATTACAGGTACTTTTCCAGAGTGGAGAACAGCTACCCCATAATGACGTCGTCGATTTTAACGCGCCTCTGCCTACGCATTTGCATGCCGCGCACTTTCTCGTCAGCTCCGCGCACGCTGGATGTGCGTTCGTGAACCTTCTCCTCTAGTAGCATCGCGTAAACCCAATTGCGTCTCACGGACTTCATATCCTGCGCGCGGCTTTATTGACTCATTAGCTATTTACGACTCGTTTTCTAAACATTCCTAGGAGCGGGCGTTTAACGCAATCAGCTGACGCATCTCTCGAATCGAAAGCCGTTTTCTCCACGCGTGTCTACAGCCGAGAATGAGAAAGAGAGAGAGAGAGAGAGAAACCGCGAATCGCATCTGCTTAAAACGACCGCCGCGATGATTGGTCTCGCGAGACAGATTGACGGCACAGTTTCCGAGATTTTTCTACAGCCTATGTCTATTGTGCTAAAGATAGCTCTGGGAAGCGTACGCATCTGCCGGAAAATATGCATGTGCAGGAGACACGGTAAAAGCGGGTTGCAATTATCAGCGGAAATATATCCTACGTCGTCCTACATTTTCCGGTGTACATTGTGTTCCAGAGTCGGTTTGTTAACACAGTGGAAATTAACTGACGAGCAAATTTGTGTATATTAGAGTTCTGATTTGCTAAACCTTTCCATTTTTCAATGATAAATGATAGCGGTATTCTCGAAGATCTTACACAATAGCAATTATTAGCTTGTACTTCCATATTTAAAGTTGAAAGATTATGCAGTTCTTAATTCTGATTGTGCACCTTCGTTTCATCTCATCGGCACAAAACTTAATTGGGACGAAAATGATTTATTTAAATCGCAGCTGAAAATCTGATTCTGCCTCTTCAATCAAAAGAAGGCAAAAATTAACGTCCCCGGCAGCCTGATGGAGAAATAGTCCAGTCTTGCTTACAAAGCTACGGAGGAACATCAGCCATCCGCGTGACCAAGTTCAGGGCTAACAAGATCCCCTCTTATCTCTCTTTCTCTCTCTCGCTCGTCCGAGAGTACGAGGCCCGTCTTTCCTTTGCGTAAAAGACGTCTCTTGCAACCTCTTCGCTGTCGACTCTCCCACCATTTTCTCACAGGCTCGACCGGCCACCCTTTACTCCACTGCGTTTTATTTTCAGCGGTCCAGTCCGGCCGCTATTCATTTATCCTTGTTTTAATTCTTCACAATTCTGAACTCATTCTTTGGTCTCTTTACTCCTTTTTTCCCCTTGCATTAATCATCATTTAAAAATAATATAGACATTTTTAAATCGTAGATACACGTGAAGCATAAATATCATTTCCTTAAACAATTTTATATTCCATCAAACTCTATAAAGTTTTGATAATTTTTACAATTTTTAGATTAGACAATGTTTATGATATCCTCATCACGGTTTTTTGTGGTATAAATATGAGGAATCATGACAATACTGGCATTCAAATCTCAAAGTTGCAGCAATGAAGATAATATACGTATTCTTATTAGTTGCTGTTATTGCAGTTACCATGATCCCTGGTATCATGGGTGAAGCTGAAGCTGACAAATTTGGGCAGGCTAAGGTACAAAAATAAAAACGTTGTTTTATAAAAGTATTGCTAAAAACTAATCAAGTATCTTTTAATATTTTATATTTATTTTATATCTATATTTTATATTTTACTATATTTATTTCTTTATATTTGTATATTTGTATTTTTTAATTTAATTTTAACAATTATTAAAGGGATCCTAAAGCGACATTTATCGACAGAGTGAAATAATTTTTTAATTTCTTTAATTATTTTCGATATTGGGATTAAATCTATCACTGTGGATAGCATTAGTGCATGCACTTTAACTAGAGCAAAACAATTTTTTAATTTGTCAAGCCAATGACGAGAATGGTGAGTAGTAATTTTAGAATTCTTCCTACATTATTGACCTCGATCAATTTCGAGCGTCGCTTTAGGATCCCCTTAATAGTCTAATATAAATTGCGTACAATTTTTTAAAACAACAAAGCGCATAAAGATATATAATTTGTGATGCTGTATTTCTTAAAAATAGAGACGCGATAAACACTTTATAAATGTAACTTGCAAGAAATGAGTAAAATGTTAAAGAAGAGCAAATTCTTTATTATCTATACAACAATACAAATTTGTATAAGAAAATCTTTTTGTACATTACTGTTGTTTTACATATTATTACATTATAATATTACATTTTGTAATAAAATATCTTATCATAAGATATAAAATTATATAAAACTACAAATTAAATTTTGTTTATTTTCTTGTATTTCAGAAAATCGGCATATTTGATCAAATAGATAAGGGATGGGCTTGGCTCATGGATAAGATGAAAGGCTAAATACATTACATAATAGCACAAAATCTTAAGCAAAAAAATGTCATCACAAGAATCATCTAATATCTCAACTAATAAACATTCTGCAATAATGGTATTTGATATCATAAAAAATTATATGAAACAATTTTTATAAAAATCTTAAAGGAATTATCTAAAATATAATTAAATTTTATTGTTATATACAAAAATATGTGGTGTATAAATAAATATTAATTCTATGCAAATACATTTTGTAATTAACATGCATTCCCTACTATCCTCTATTAAATTGCGAACTGTAAGTAGTTAGAATACTTTTTTATCTTATGAGACATTATTTTGACATCTTGGCAACATTCTTAATTAAGTATTTGTGAGCATAAAGTAATATACATATATGTACGATATACATATTGTAAAAATGAATTTTATATATTCATTTTTTTAATACGATTTGATTTTTATTGAATATTATATTGTTTTCCAGAAATACGTAAGTACGCTATTTTATCTAATTTAATAAATCAAACTTTTTTATTTCAAATTGTAAAAATATCCTTATTTTTTAATCCTTCACAATTTTGAACCCACTCTTTAGTCTCTTTACTCCTTTTTTTCCATTGTATTAATCACCATTTTGTTAAAATTAACGTAGACATTTTTAGATCGTAGAATACAAGAACATGAAAAATATGTTTAATTATTTTATAAATATTTTTATATTCAACAAAATTTTATAAAGTTTTAATA
>VBVQ01005303.1:0-12127 GCA_011636635.1 Tetramorium simillimum | reverse complement strand
ACGCAAACTCGTTACTCGTTACAAAGCGAAGCTTCCCGCCTACGCGATGACCCCTATATGACCCCTGATACGAACCCCCTCCGGATTTTCGAGGGATGATAGCGGGATGATCGCTAACGCCACGTCGTCCGCGTTGCGATAGCATGCGGCTACCGGCCTCGTTGCTTGCGAGAAGATCGGGATGTGGATCGTGTCCGTTATCGATCGTGCTGGATGCCGGCCAAAATAGACTATCATAAATCGTAGGCATGGGATATTTGCGATATCGATCGCACGCATCAGTACGGTACGAAGGTGTTCTCCTACCGATCGATAAAAAGTACATACCCTGTGTGTATTTCTGCGTATTTATTATTTTTAGTAACGTTCTAAATTGAAATTCATTTCCAATTTCCAATAAACTTTTTATATCTCATCCACAAATTATTATTACTTCAAAAATCGTACAAGATATTTGTCAATTTTAGCATTTTGTGAACTAGCTAAAATCTAAATTATTTTTTTAGTTAGTTTTTTATATCTTTATCAGAATTTGTGATCTAGGATATTGCTTTTTTGATATTTTATAAATGCTTTGCATACTTTATTCTTTATCGTATATCAGTTATAATATGTCCTCAAATGAGAGAGTAAAAATAACTAGCTTCTTAATAATATTTTTAGAGAAGCTAGAATAGAGAAGCTAGAAAGGCTAACTTTCTTTATGAGAATACTTATACAAATCTGCGTAATTATACAGTAACACTGTCTTTGTCCTTGATTGTGCCAGGAATAGCCTGGCACACTAAAGTTATGAATAGTCTACGCGATGTGTGGGAAGCGATGTGTAAAAGAACAAATCAACGCTCATACACGCCTACAGATTGCAATCGTGGATTTCAATAGGGAATCGCAAATTGGTGGATCCAAAAGTTTTTTTGTACGATATGATTGGAATTGTAGTCGCAAATCCGATATCATACGGAAATAATCAATTCGCCAATTGGAACTGTCATTGCAATATGGCGCGATCTGTTCGTTTGATATGGCTACGATAAATACGATATTAACGCGCCGCGTCCACCATAGACCGTTTCTTTGATCAATGAAGAAATATGAAAAGTGGGGAGAAAATCGACGTGGTGAAAAAAATAGAAAGGAGCGCTCGGAATGCATAGCGGCATTCCGACCGCTGCTCAAGTGAGAGCGAAGACTTGATGGAGATTCGCGTCTGGCCTCTTCACGAGGGGATTTTCAAGGAGCGCATACACATGCGGGCGCGTGCACGCAGGCGTGCGTAATGGAGCTTACGTTACGAAGCTTTTGCGCGTGTATAATACGTTCTCCGCTCGGAAAATGCCGGGCGGAGTGCCGAACACGTCGCCGAGATAAAAGCGCGAGTCGAGACGCACGCATATATGTATATATGTGCACGCGTGCGTTACGGATGTATGCTATAATATCGATATCTTGGTACGAGACTCACGTCGTTCCATCTGAAAGTTTGATATGACGAATGTATTCGTATGTACTATGTGCCTCTTTGTACTTTTGTGAGGCTATATCACGGATTTTTTTTATATTATTGATAATTATTATTTATAAATGATATTACCTACTTTTTACATTATTAGATAATCTCACAGTCAATATTACGTATTATAGATACAGATTTGTAATCGTGAAACGTGAAATTTATGGCACAGATCGCTCAAAGAATAATCTATCATTTATTTTACTCGCTAGAAGAATTTTCGTCAAAATAAAATTTTTTCTTATCTCTGTTTATCACTCAAGCTGTCGGAATCGGCACGTTTCGAAGAAATTAACGTCGACACTTTTTCTCTGCGGAATTCTATGAAGTAGGAAACTATATTTGCGAGGATGTTTTGTTAACACTAGCGGGACGCGTCCGGTCGTGAATGGTGTGTGAATCACAACGATTTACACATGGAATTCGAAGCACGGAAATTATCGTTCTGAGTATTACGAAAGACCTATGTCATGCAGTAAAAATAGATGTAGGTGCGCTGGTAGAGAAAGGTGGCCTCCGTAAATCGAGAATGCATCTTAAATCGATTGACTGAATAATTAAGCAGCGTACGCGCGACGAGAGAGAGACTAATTTGTATACTAAAGATTCCTTGCTTGTCGGAAATGTTTATCAGAAATAGTTGTGAAATATTTTCTCTATTGCCAAGATTATATATGTGATATTCTCTAGTCCTTTTCTCTCTTTATAAATTAAAATTATTTTTAAAAATCTATATGAAAAATTGTACGAAAATCCATGGTTTAAATATTAGATTAATAGAAGGAAATATTAGAGTAATACATTTTCTGTTTTTTTTTCATAATTATGGAAATATAACAGGGAGGAGTGTATTACATTTTAAAGATATTAAACGTCAGATTTTTTAGTTTGACATGTCTTGATTTTGTTAATTATTTAATTACGTAATATTTTTTGTTCAATCAGCGAGGTAAGATCGCTTCACCTAGCCGCGTGAAAAAGTAGTTCACACAGCCCTGGGACGACCTGTGCCTCTTCAAAAATTAGTTCGCTTGATTCAGCATGGCTAAGCGTTACCAAAGCTCTATATTTTCCTTACTCATTAGTTTAAGGCACGACTTGCTGAACTCGTGGCTTCTTCCTTATACTCCTTCGTGTTGATTTCTTCGCACGAGATAGAGTTAGACCGGTTTGCCATCTGTTGAGTGTAATAGGAACTGCAATACTAAATCCGGCAATTCATTCGATTTTATAAGATTTAGTTTATTAGCTATTAGAGAGTCGGTACTGAAATAATTAACGAAAAAAAAATTCTATTAGTTTTATAAATACAACATACTTTGTCTCTGTAAATACATATCGTATCGATTGATAAATCTTACAAGTCAATCTCAAATTCATTCTTCCTTTTACTTTATTTTTGCATCTATATTTTAATGTTTATAATAATAATATCTCTGTGTGTATATTATTATCTGTTAATTATATTTTTATATCTATATTTTATTTGTTACCTTATAATATTTTATTTTATTGTGAGATTAGATTGCAAATGATGGTTCGAGTCATTTAAAATCCTTCTTTTCTGCAGAAAGGAAAGAAAAGATATTCAAAGAAAACTCAGTAATGCGCCTGACTAGGAAAACGTTGAAGTTGCTAAGCACACTCTAATGCTTTCATTATGCCATAATGAACGCCTTATAATGATATTAGACTCATTATGCGCGACGCTTATTAAAACTGCGCGGTTGGTCGAATAAGTTCCGTTTGAATATTGCAGCCAGTAACTCTGCCATGGCTTATATCCTTATCAATTTGCTCCGGTAACGAATTGATTTAATCGTTCGTTGAATGGAGCGGTACAATAAAGCATGCTTATCGAAGCGGCGAAAATGAAACGCTCAAAGACGTCTTAAATCTCCCTCTTTCTTTGTGATGTTCATCCTGTCATTTATTAAGTTACGTTCGAACATAATAACTTGTATCAAAAAATATCGCAAACTTTAATACATAACAAAAATCAAATCTAAGTTAAATCTAAAGAGATTAAAAAATTGTCTCTTTTTTAAGACTTCCTCTCTAAATGTAATATTAGAAAGACACTTCTTTTTACACTCGCAATTTCATTATATTGTTTTGTAATCTTACACTCAAAACAAATAGACTAATTGTAGAAGATTTAGATGAAATTGTAACGAGGTAAGGAAGGAATTTTTCAATAAAAATTTCTTAAATGTCAACTTTTATTAATATCCAGCAAAGAAATTTCACGTTCGACCATTAAAGTATTTCTTAACTTATCTCGTTTAAGACGTCGTATTTACGAGGATAGGATTCTGCTCCTTACACGTAGTTACTAATTACCTCCCTTTCAACAACGTTCTGAGATACACGCGTAGGATTGTCGCTTGGCGAATAGTCCACCTATCCCTGGCAACTCCGCCTTCGACATTGTATGCGCCCTTCGACATTGTCTCAAACACGTTTGCATTCTCTCTCAGTCAACACCACGCTCCCTCCCTTTCTCCCTTCCGTATCATGCATGTGCTTTTCTCTCCACCTCCTACTCCTCCTCCACCACGTGGTATCCACCTTCGATTGCAGCATCCTTGTCATACATTGCATTATGTACATCAGTACGCATTGTTTGGAATGCATTCTGCGCTCGCAAGCGATTATCTGCAGGTTGCCAATACCATGTGACTTCGCAGACGACAATTTAGCGAGATGAAGAGTGTGGGATACGTGCATTGATGATAAACAATGCATTATCAAAAATATTACTAAATACTTCAAATGCTACAACGAATAACATAGAAACATTACTTTTATTATATATTTTATAGTTTTGAAACAAAAATTAAATTTTTAAATGTTTTGTTAAAAGGAGACATTAAACAATACATTGTCAAAAATTTAAAGAAAAGAATAATTTTATAATTATTTTTCTTGAATTTATCTAATAGAATTATTTATTAATCCTAATATTTTTATTTTTGTTTTATATATGTGATAATGTGATAATGTAATGTGTACATATAAATTCTCTTTTTTTTTCTCTCTCTTTTTTCTTTTGTAATTAATAATACAAAAATCTTGAATCTGTATTCTTAGTAACATTTATTTGCAATTTTATTTAATTTGAATTGCGTTAAGTATATTCTTCTATCAGCCATTAATTGCACATATAATAATAAAAACTAATAAGACAAACATATTTTCGTACTGAGCATTACTACTTAAGAATATAAGACGTTCTCTGCTTTTAATTCTATAATATATCTATAAAATTGTCTATAACTCTATGAGAAGACAAAATACGTTGCTCGAAATATTAAGCAATCGATGTCTGCATCTTGTTTACAAATAGATCGATAATAGACAGTTGAATTATTTGTGATGGAAAGGTCTTGTACGTTTCATGCGCAAACTTAGTCGTGGTTACCCAAGCTAATGTTGACGTGTCAAAGCAATAGGAAGTGACGCGACGCGACGAGAAATGCTTCTATCGAGCTTACGTACACGTAAACCGACTTCGTCGTCTAATGCACAGATGCCGGAGAGAAACGCGCAGCCACCCCAAATAACGAGGGGCGCAATTTGTCGTCGCGTGCAAAATTAAAACGTCCCTTCCGCTCCTTCGGCGCGCCCTTCTCGTTGTTGAAGGAAGACTCGGCATACCAACGATCTCTCGTTACGAGTCTCGTTTACGAATTAACAAAAACGTTGGAAACACGAGAGGAACGACTAATTTGTAAGGAAACATTTGTTTTGCTGGTTTAAATGATGTCATAATAGGAATATAAATATTTTATAATATTTTAACTTTGTTGTTTTGTATGTACATGTATTAAGGAAGCATTTCATTTATTATTGCTAAATTGTTGATAAAATAATCAAGATACGAAAATTGGATTTTGTCGAAACAAACATAAAATTCGAAATTTGTTTGAAAATCATGGGTCCTATTATATTTATATCTTTTATCTTGAATCTTTTTTATTTTTTCCATAACTCAACAATATTTCTTTTTGATTCTTTTCTGATTTACATTTAGATTTTTAATAGGTTTATAATATCAAGGCATATTAACATAATGATATGTGAATATTAAAAATGTGAATGATATAATCAGAAAATAATTTCCTCTATTAATCTAATATGGAAATCGTATAGGGATAATTTTTGGGGGTTTTGTGGTCATCTCTTTTCCATTATAACGGACATGTTGAATAAAATTCAACATTACGCGATCGCGTTATCGCTCGTTATTGCGAGATGATGATTTAGGGGTTGACGGGGGCGACGTCACGTGTATCGAGGGTAGTCCGTAGTTTTTCGCGTACGCTGCATACGAAAAAAAGAGGGTAGTTAGTAGACGTATCCTGGTAACGCGCGAATGCAGAATGGACCCCACATAGAATCGGACATATACGTGTGGACACGAGGGGCGACACGAGTCTGGAAACGAAACGGGCGTAGAGCGAGCGCGTTGTAACTCTCAAGGGGATTGATTTGGTCCGGGTCGGTGGGGGGAACGGACGATATCGATTGCCAGCATCCATGCGGACGCATCTACGGGGAATATAGGAGGGAGCCTTCTATCGAACTTCATCTTCAAGTTGGTCGCTGATTCTCATGTAGATCTCTTCTTTCTTTCCTCTCTTTTTTTTTTGTTTCGAGGCTTTCTCTTCCCGGTGATATCGAAAGCGTACGTACGTACTTTCGATTACGGAAGACACTTCTATCGAGTAAGTCCGACCGAATGGACCTATTCATCTAAATTCCATTTCGTTCTACTTCTCATAGAAACGCGCGGACCAACGGTAAATTCGTCATTCACAAACTTTCAGCGACGGGGTAATTCTTCTCGCTTCTCGCACCGAGATGATTACATTCTCTTGCTCGACATCTCTTGGGAAAAGTTGCTCACTCGGAACAGCAGCGCTTTACAAATTTAAATGAATCTCAAATTCGGATGCTACATTCGTTTCATCATCGCTGTCTAATCCGTCGATTTTCTTCGTTTTGTGACATTAAAGAAGCGTTCAATTCCGGGGTCACTGAAACATTCATCGGTTGTCCGAGAACATTAAGTTTGTAGAACACAGGACGTAGGGTGCTTTCCATTAATCGAACTACCTCACGTAATCTCCCATTAGCCTCCGGCCATGTGCGAACATAATCTCGGCAGAAACGCGCGAGTATTTTGCGTTAAATGGAAATTAGTTCGTTCTGCTCGATTTTGTTGACCGATGTTCGTCTAATTATGTAATGAACGATTGAGCGGTCACTCGTGCGAAAACGCTTTGTGAAATAACTGCATGGGTGATTAAGGCTCGTATTTATAATCGCGTTTCTATTGAAAAACCTTGGCTGCTACCAATCTTGGGATATAAATAGTTTAATAAATAAATCTTAACCGTCAAGTAATAAATTCTAAAGTTTGTCTGAAGTTTGAATTATATTTAAATGTTAAAAAGAAATAATTCTTGTAACGGCTAAGTAACAATATTTCTATTCTAAAACATTAAATTGGATGGAATTTATCATTTTTAACGATGTTAAATGATTAAAAAAAAAACGAAGCGTGAAATATTTCGTTTATCAAAATTAATGTGAAATACAAGGGACAAAATATTTTTATCTTGTAGTACGTTAAATATTTCATGATAACAAGACTGACTAACTTATAGCCTTGCTATTTGTTTTTGTTAACTCGCGCTGTCGCGTACGCAAGGCCATCGCACGCTGTATTGCCATTCACACGAGTTGGCATGTACCAGAGCTTTCTCTATTCTCTCTCTTTTCTCTTTCTAGTATTCTCTAGTCGAAACACAACTATTACTTCCTTACAATTAGCGATAAGCTCCCGCAATTAACTTTTGCGATTAACAACTGTAAATTTATCGCGTATTTATTCAAATATTTTGTTCGTTTATCTCATTTACATAACGAGATAGGGAGAAAATTTGTAAATTATATATTTTTATTGAAATCTTTACAGACGAGAGTGATCTTTTTTAATATTTAAAATCGAGAGGAAATATTTTTTGCATTGTATTTCGCATTTTTGCGTTGTAAATATAATTTGCATAATTATTTTTGGATTGTTATCCTATTTTACAAGATTCACAGATGAATGGATAATCAAGTTTCTACATTTTTCGTATCCGTCTGTTCGAATGGCTAATAATAAAGTATGTGTTGTGTGTGATTACCGTTGGGAATACCGTGAAAAGTTCCATGTAATTATCTTATTTTGGTAATTAGTACGCACAATCGTAATTAAATGCATTTTCGTAAGTGAAAACAAATCTGAGTAGAGAACAAATCCTAAGAGGAACAACGACAAAATAAACGTAGGGTAAATTATTTTTTATTTTATTTTATATGATATTTACAGATTTAATCAGTTATAATTACTTTATGCGAAAGCAACAATTTCCCCACAAAATTGTGATAAAAATAATTGCAGTAATTAACTGAGTGAGAACGTAGAAGGGATTGATTTTTGTATGAATTTGAAAGAACGATTTGCTCTTTTTTTTTACTTTTTACCCATTGTTATAAATTTTCGATTTTCTTACAATTCTTAATTTTTCTGAAAACTTTGACAAGAAGCCGCCCAGTGCTTGTCAAACTTCTTAACTTACTACCGTTTCCATCGTCGCCGATCTCACTCTACAGCTCGAAGGACTTCTTGGGTTTGGATTAAGCGGGTGGAAACTGCACTGTAGTTTGTATCGGATTTACATTCTGCCGGAATAATGGCCGCCAAAGTTTCGCCGAAGTGCGATGAAGGACCCTAAGACAATAGATAAGACTAAACTTTCCGGAATAATTATTATCCTTCTACTTGGACACATCGATCGATTTCTCTGATATTCTAAGAAAACACACAAAAAAAAGAGATGATACAAATTTTAATAGCTTTCATTACAAGTTTATGATTTTAAATGACTTATTAATTTTATTTATTTATTTCAAACCAGTTATACAAGCAGATACAAGTTCCGTATACGTTCAGATACAGCTGCGTTGCTGCTAAGGTAGCATAAGGTAATTGAATTACCTGCACATAGGACCGGTTACAAAGAAAAAGAAGAACTTTTAATGAATATATTAATTTTTAATGAATATATTAATTTACGAAATATAAGAACGTGTTGCCATCACAATAAATATAAATTAATCTTTTATTAAGAACTCAGCGATATGTAAAACTTTCTTTAAATAATCTTGAAATAATATACTTAGAAAGAAGGAAAATAGGAACTTTTTGATATGCATTATTTATTAATATTATCTATATTTCGAAATAAATTCTTATTTAGCGCTAGTTTTGGAAAACGTATAGTCTTAAAAAGAAAGAAAAACGTCTCCCATTGTGGAATAGCATTTTACAATTGCAAGCATTCCGATTGCGGGCATTATTGCCTCTAAACGCAACGCTGCGAAAGCCACCGATAAGGTTTCCTCGAGTGTTAATTACGTTCACGTCAAACGCATCGCGTCTATCCCGTGCGGGCACACATCCTATCTCCCGGGACCTTTAGCCGTCGCAATTACGTTAGAACCACTCGATATTCCGGCCCGCATAGCAACGATTCTCTATCTCAACTATTCTCTCTCTCTCTCTCTTTCTCTCTCCCTGTTGCATCTTCCATCTTCCATTTCTATTTTCTCTCTCTGTATCTCTCGTTCTGTTTCTCTCTCCTTTTCTCTTTCCCCACCTTCCCCTCTCATCTCATCGTTTCTCGTCGTTTCCGATTAACATAAAGCGCATTGCCTTCTCTTCCGATTTTCTAATCCGGTATAACAAAGCGCCCAGCACGATGGAGAACCGTCGTGCTTGCCGGACCCGGGGATTGCTCGAATCGATATGGTCACGAGGCGCGTTCGCTCGATAGACGAAAATCGACTTCGAATAATCGGGTATGATGCGGCGGTACGTAGTTTCACGAACAATGGAGTGGGATTATGCTTAGGATGAAGGGCTGAGCGTGTGTGGTTAGCCGCGGAGTCTGACGATGAATATTACGCGGCTGAATGGAAGAGCGCTGGTGAGAGAAATTGCGAGTTTTACATGCTAATTTATTCCCGTCGTTTTTCACGACAGAACGCGCCGCACGAAAAACGTGGACTACGGCTTGAAGCAATTGTAATCGCGTTATTATCGAGTCTGGTTGGAAAATCCACGAGTTGCCATCATACGATTTTATACGGTTGATGCTTCATCTCTACATTTATGTTCTACGCTTTAACGCAAGCGAATGTAATTTCTTGAAAATATTTTTTGAAATTATTTATACTTGTATTTTTTTTAATTCTAATATAATTTCATTGATACAATATAGCTTCCGATCGAAACAATCTGTCGTGAAAATGCAGATAAATATTCAAATTTTATGGCAGCATTTACACGGGCGCATCCCCCGCTCCTCCCGTATGCATAATACTAAACCACGGTGTATATATTTCTTGAGAGAAACGACTTTTGGCGATATAAATTTTATTCGATACGAAAATTCAATCCGCCGAGCTACCAGCTCGGCACGGCATGGCAGTGCTGAAAAGAAACGCTGTCCGCAAGGAGTTCGTAATTTCCCATGCAAATCCACGTCGTAGAAAGCGCGACCACCTTTTCCCTTCTCGTGGCCCAGTCATATCGGCGCGATTCGTTTCTTCCGCTTAAGAAATACTTCCCGTGATCATGTTACCGTCCGCAAGATTTATTATGAAAATAAATTATTTCCGCAATTCGTTGTTTTCTCTATTTCTTTTCCCTTACAAAAAATAGATGAAAGACAATTGTTTACTTGGCTGCAGTTTGCGAAATTGATATGATTTCTTAAAATCACGTTTACTTTTAATTACTTATAAATTTTTTTATAGAAACGTTTTTTTTTCTTAAAAAAATGGAAAATCGTTTATCGTAAATAATAAATAATTATTTATTATTCGAAAACTATTGAAATTCATTAGCTTCGATATCTTTTAACGAAATATAGGTTTCAAATTAGCCAAAGAACACGTAATTAAAACATATAATTATACATAAATTAATACCCTATTTCGGAACTTATGTTCTTCTTATATCCTTTTATAGAGCCTTTTAATCCTTTTAATCCTCTTAGATTTGATTTTAAATTTGATTAACTTATATTAGGGCGAAACTTGCGTCGAAACAATTAGCCATTTTCATTTTTTATTTTCCTTGTCTTTCTTCTTTTATCTGGGTTTTAGTCTTTCTTCTTATTCAACTTTTAAGTGTTCCATAACTTTCGAAAATTTCCTAGAATATATATTTTACCGAGCGTGGCGCAAAGAGAAGCGGGGAAAATCTCTCCCCCGTTGTCGGCGAGTTACTTTAGCTCTCCCTGGCTATTAAATTAACAATGCTCGACGACGGTCTCGAAGTCTGTACACCGCGGATCCTTCCAGGAAGCTCTCCTCCGCATTGTAGGAGATTTCAATTACAACGGCCTTGAAGTAAAACGATGACGATTTACAATTGCTGCGCTTCGAGAAGAGCAGGCATGGATACTAGAGAGTGTGACTGTTACTCGCAAAAAAAAAAGGGGGAACATTTCGACGAGCATATGCCACCACAGTCATTTTCGCCGTTTTTGCACTTAAGCGGGTTCGTTAAACGCTTTTCACTCTCGCGAGATGAGTGGGTAAGATATCGCGGGATCTAGACAACGCCCAACTGTGTCTGTCGGCCTACATACACTGTTACGAGATGACTGGCTCTATCACGCGGAACGTGTTAATGAACTTGGCGAGATCGACGCGAGATCGAGCGCAGGTGTTATCAAGCTGTCGCGACGGCGTAGTTGCTGGCGATGAGAATCGAAAATACGGGTTCCATCTCACAATATATATTATATACAAGACCTAACGTTCATTTCTATGGGCGTTATGCGATTTCCCTGCACCGACAGCGGGAAAAGATGTAAATATGAAGAAAGTGTGGGACACGTTAATGAGAGAACACGATTAACTGACGCGCGTACCGTGGGATATGAATATCAATAATTTATCATAATATGTGTCACAGTATTGCGTGGATTTGAGGTCAAGCTATATCGTGGAACGACTTTCTCTTTCTCTCTGCCGGCACAATGCGTCTCTTCGCAAACTTACTTAAATGAACGGCGAAGATGTGAAGGGAAAAAAAATAATCGCGGAGAGTGCGGAGATGCCGGTAAGAAGACAGACAGTCAAGTTAAAGGGGCTTTGAGGGAAATCCGTAATTTTATATACGGAAAACCCGGTTTGTGAAGTGAAAGCATTTTTACCCGTCCCGGCCAGGCGCAGTTATTATCACTCATTTTACCTCTGAACAAAAGCTCGTGAACTGCGGAGATAGAAATAGCGAGACCAGCCGGTGACCAGTGCTATTGTCGGGCAAGACGAGCGATGGTGTAGGGATTTCTTTGAAAAGCTTTTTTTCTTGAGTCAGAGGGAAACGAAAGAGAAAGAGGGGGAGGGGAGAAACTTCATAATATTCACCGCTATTTTCGATGCCCCCGCGATATTTCTATAATAGAGATTGCACTGAATTTCTTCCCTATAATATATATATATATATTTGCAAAAACACGAAGGAATATATATATATATATA
>VBVQ01005302.1:0-12129 GCA_011636635.1 Tetramorium simillimum | reverse complement strand
ATACTTGGTTATTGCATTATCAATGCGAACCAAGTTCAGTGGTTTTTCACCCGCAAACTTTATGCACTCGTTTAAAGCGCGCAATTAGATCTTTATGCGCACACGTTAAATACTTCGTAGTTTTCATATCTCTTTCTCGTAACATGTGTCCTGTATGTTTTCCATCTCGCGCACATATTTCTTTGCAGCGCGTCCCTCTCATGCAAAATTTCACATTTTATATAATTCTTATTCACACAATTCCAGTCCACACGCGTACGCTGACGCAGGCCTCTTTTTTTATCGCTGATACGCCGTTAGCGTGCATGCACGTCGTTTCACGGTGCGATTTTATTTATTGGGACTTTTCACACTTGCATCTCGCAAAGATAATTTTGCTAGATTTGCGTAAAAACTTCGGTAACACTTTTTTTGCGATAGCGATGATCGATACGGTGCGTTAAATCTTCAAGCGAATGCATATGGGAGAATATATTACGTTTTTCTATATGCAATATTCATACATTCTATTATTGGTTGTCGTAAAATCATAAAATATATATTTAGAATTACTATTTATTTACACAATTAATATTTAAATGCATAAAGATTTTTTTTTCTTATAATTGACATTTTAATTATTTTACTTGTTGACATTTGAAAATTAATTTTATACACACAAGAGAAATTCTATATACACGTATTAGAATCTATTATTAAAAACTTATGGGTGTCATATGGATGCAATAACTATAACATTCTTACACATGAAGCATCTATTAAATGGCAATTAAATACGCAATTAAATTCGCTGTAGAAAGTCCAACAACTCTAGAACGTGCAATGTGTACACTGTCATGATTCTCGAATAAAATATTGCCTGTTATATGCCCATTTATTATTCTACAGAATGCTATTGTTGAAATTATTCGTATGTAGCAGGTTGCTATTACGTTCTACGTAATTGCTCAGCAATTTATGATGATAAAGCAATATCGTGTTCAATTAAATCGCTTGCGACAGATAGTGATAGTACGATTGTGGGACGTAAATTTGTATTATTTCGCCGCGCTTAATGTGTGACGTTTTAGCATCGTTGCAGTTATTGCTCGTATAATGTTGCTACAAACTTTCGCGCAATGATTAATTTCATCCTTTTTTTTCCATGCAAAAGAGAAATCTGTATGTTTTGTAGACAGGAAACTTTTGGTGAACAATTTGGTGTGAAAAGGTCTTAGCTCTTGACTCTTCTTTAAGAGAAATGTTGGCTTGTGACACTTTTAGACGTTCGAATCTCAATTCGTCAGAGCTTCTTATGAGAAAATTATAACGTGCCACACGGGCCCCTGATAATTTCCTTGGTCGGAGGTACACGGCGTCGGGTTACGAAATTAAATTACAATAAGGAATGGGGCTGGTGTGTCCCGACGTCAAAACGGTCTGAGACATGTATCCGTATGATTTTTGACGTGGCCCTTTAGGTCAATCCTCGACATGAGTCCGTGGGACAGGAGGTTTGCCCGATCTTGCCGGCAGATTAGAAGAGAAATTCGAAGTGTTCGTATACCCATCGGCCGTATAGAAAAAGAGTTACACCTATTTATAACAGTAGATAAGATGCAATGATCGTTTCAGCTATTAAAAAGTAATTTTTAAGCGTTGCGCCGTGGATGTTTGAATAAAATTTATATCGTACATACTGTGCCATTATATAGTAATATATCTTTCAATATTTACTGCGAATATAACAGAGGTGAGGTTCTCGGTGCTTTTCGGTAAAAATTTTAGAACGAGCGACAAACGTGAAAGAGACAGGATATCCGCCGATAAATCGCACACACATGCATTGCCAGCATTAGCAGATATGTGTTGGCTGAATCTTGGCTTCCATCCATTTCTCGAGGAGAGAAAAATTGTCAGTGAATCGAGTCCGATCGACTCGACTACGTACATAATCAGCTCGGGGAGTAGATTAGTGTGAGACACCGATGAAAATAGTAATGCTGATCTTGAAAGGATTAGATACCGTAAAAATTTTGTCTCTGTAACGAGCTAGCGGGGCGAAAAATCGAAGCGGCTCTCCATCGCGCGTGCGTGAATTACGAGCTCGTTTACTCGCGACGGCCGTTAACGAAACGAAACGGTGACAAATTCGGGCAACAATAGGAAGTCGATCTCGCCGCGCGAAGTTGGAGTCTCACGGTCAGGAACCGGAGGCACAAGGTGGACACGCGGTGGTCACCGTGGGTATACGCGAACGCGTCCCTACATCTGCCTGCACTAACGACCTATGTAAATGTTCTATCTGTTATCCTTGTCTCTTATCATCTCCTACTCTCCTCCCGCATCTCCTCGACGACGAGGACGACGACGACGATTCCGCCGTGGACGAAATGGCAGAGAGATACAAAGTGGGAGTGAGCGCGGGAGGGGGGGAGAGCGTTGCGTGGAAAAGACGGAGATACCCGCGAGAGAAAAGAGGATGCCCGAGGAGGAGAAGAAGAAGAAGGTCCAGCATTCCAGAGCCCGGTCTCGACCCGCGACCCTCGCCCCCTAAATCATCCACCGCAGCTAGGCCGCAATTCCGTTTTGTTTTCTCCGCTCCTCTGCTCGTTCCTTCTTTTTTCCTCCCTCCGCGTTTCTCTCTTTTCTTTTTATTTATCTCCCCCTCCCTTTTTCGACCTTTTCTACCGGACCACGGAGACAACCGACCGACCCTCCACCTCTTCCTCCTTCTTCGTCTTCTCCTACGTCCGCCAATGTTCCTCCGGCGCGTTCTGACGGGAGAGAACTGTGGGAAAAACGTCGTAGACCTGCGCGACCGTTATGAGGGTGACGGCCCATGATAATGAGCCCTTCGTGAAGATTCGACTTGATTTCTGACTTGGTCGACGTATCATTCGAGAAAGAGATGCCACGTAGTCCTCAGCTTTTGCGAAATCTTGGTATGCGGTAGCAGAATGGATTAACTCGATGTAGAAAGAATTAGGCCTAAGTTAAGCCTAGTATTGTAACATGTTCGATGCCAGTGATAACAATAATAGCCTTCCAAATCTCTCATTTTATTGTCCGATTTTTATTTTTTTTATAAGTATATTTCTTATAAGTTGAAATATATTATTAATCATTAAAAGAGAAATATTTGTTTAAGGAAGGAAACAGTTTCTCGAAGCTTTGAAGCTAAAATCTTTTTTGATAATAATTGAAGATATTTATATTTATTATATTTAGACTGATAAGTTTTTGTGAAATATCTCTTTAACGTTTTGACAGTTATTAATACAAATGTATTAATTTAATTTAATTTAGCCTTACATTAACTTTATTTATATTATAAAAATTAATTAGCGAAATAAAATCCTAAAGCGAAGAAGATTATCGTTGCAATTAGAAAACGGGAAAACGACGATTCAGACAAGATCAACGGTAGTACAATAAGAAAGATAGAACTGCTCAAAATGGAGAAAGCGTGAGTAGCAAATTAGTTAACGAGAACCGCCTAATTAGTGGCGAGTGAATATATGCCTATTTGTATACATACTCATTATAAAGTCCATTTCGTGGACGCGCGAAGATAAACTATGCACAACTGCAGCTGCGAATTTGAAATTGCCAATATTCGGCGCCAATTAATCAAAATATTAAAATAGTTTCGCTTCTTTTATACGCCTAACTGTAGAGAATAAATTATACAATACTTTATTTTGGATTCACAGTGTCGTGTGTACTATACACAGTACTGATTGTATCAAGGTTTGCTGAAATCGTCTCAAGTCTATAAGTAACGCAACTCACGAAGAAAGAAATCGCGGAAATACGAAACGCTCGTCATAATGAACTTTATCATATACAGTCGCCAACTCCAGATGATCTTGAGATCGTTGACAAACAAGGAGCACTCACGATCACGTGAGACACCGTCGGTTTTACACGCTCGCCGCTCGTTGACACGCAACAAGCTGAGCGCGCGCGCGCGCGCACGCCCTGACACCGACACTGGCATTTAAACCGTACGAAAGTATAATGTTACGGACACTCGATATTTTCTCGATGATCGTCATTGTACGACGGCGTCTTTAACGTACGCGGCGTAGAGGAGGAGCGCCTAGTATTATATCGACGGGGGCTACCGTACCAATGACGGCAGCCAGCGGCAAAACTCGGGAGTGATTTACCCCGTCTTCGGTTACCCGCTCGCATTGATGCGCAACAAGAAGCGCATCGTGAGATGCCCGCTCCCGTATAAAGAGCTTTCTACTGGTGCACTTCGCCGTTAAGGATCGTAGAGTTGCGGCCAGACTTTAATGACCGGCTCCATGCGGTTTGACCCTCCGGCACTTATTGCTACATAAAGTTGAGAATTGAATCCGCGAGATTCCTAAGATAATTAAATATGCAGAATATCCCAAATATATTTATTTTTCACTTCCTTCCTACATTAAAGATTCTTTGACAATATAGAACTATTTTGTTTACAACTATTTTGTTAAGTTTAAACGCCATTTTTCTTTACAACTTTTTTTACGCGTAACTGCAAATATTTCTTGTAATAAATTTTTGAATCAAATTCTGTTTTCATTTGAAGATGAATAAAACTAACTTTTATGTCTTAAAAATTCCTAAGTTATTAATTTCTCGGAGTGACGCGTGTTAACGCGAGTGATTAGTAACGGAAAGGTCCCGAGTTCAAATCCTGGTTCCCATCCCACATACAATTTTCAGTGGGAAATCACAGAGAATCTTTACAGATCTAGGTGAAATTAGAAACCATTAGAAGGAACATTTTAATTAATCGAAACTTTTTAAATCATTTTTCATTTTCATAATTATTTAGTATATAATGTATAAAATAAAAAAGAGAGATATTTTTCGCCAATATTTAGTTAATTTCTTTAATTTAAAATTTTGTAAATGAGAGAAATTAATAGTAGTGTAAGATGGACGAGTAGGACTGAAATAAAAAAGTCCTATTCGTCCATCTTACACTATTATTAATTTCTCTCATCTTCAAAGTTGTAAATTAAAGAACTTAACTAAATATTGGCCAAAAACATCTTCTTTATTTTATATGTTAAATAATTATGGAAGTAAAAAAAAATGATTTACAAAGTTTTGATTAATTAAAATGTTCCTTCTATAAATATAAAGATTACAGCCTAGCAAAGTAGATTTTCTATTGCCTTCAGAATCCACTTCGATGTTGAGGATTGACGAAATAAGCGCATACGCTTGGATCTACAAAACGCAAGCTAAAGTTAAAAGCGATTTGCTGAAAAAACATCTTCGTACAATCAAATCAAGTTTGTTGAAATAGGCTCGAGTATTGGATGTCTCAATCTTCCGAAACCTTAATAAATCAGTGACCACGGGCTGTGTAATCGCTCAAAGAATACCACGTGCCCTCGAGAGCGGAGTATTTAAATCATCCGGCAGATATACATACACGCGTTCTGCAGCATTCAGCGCTTTGCGTTAACCGATAAATTCGATTCCGATTAAACGGCGTCCGTGCGGCCGAAAAAATATCACGTGCGAGCGGAGGCGCCGGTACGGCCGCTAATAAACGCCGGGGCGCAGCGGACTTTTTCAAGAATGGCAACATTAGCCCGCGGACGTCTGGCTACAAACAGAATAATATACAGTCGCTTAGCGGCGCGCTTAATGCCCCCGTACTATTTTATAACAGCGCCGGTTCGCCCGGTCCGCGAGCCGTACCTTCCAATCTATATCCAGTCGGAAGAACGGAAAGGGGGGGGCCGCGGCGGACGGGGGGTGGCAGTAAGAACAGAACGAAAAGGAGCGTTTATTCCGAAACAGAAGAGCGGAGCGGAGTTATTTTCTTGTCGAACAGCTCATCCCTCCGGTGGAAGATAACCAGAAATGTTTGATTTCTTTTAGCGCCCCGCGCACGCGGGATATCTCATCCCGGCTCTTGCACCTACGCATTTACGTCAGCTGCCGCGCGAAACTGCGCGCTCCCGGTGAGGGAGCATCTCGGAGGAATTTCAGAATGCACAGCCGTAATTTATAACGATAGGGCAGGTACGTTCGCGCCGATCGAATTCATCGACGAGGGTGATTTCCGTTTCTATAATTATTCGTAATGTACGATCGCTGATTTGCATACGCGTAAATGGCCATATCGTCGGATACTCGGCTTTAAACGTCTTTCTCGCGACATTCCACACAGGGTTTCTGCATTACTAAGCTTACGTACAAAATATGTAGATGTAATGAAATTTGTACGTTTTCTTGCGAGCGTTGTAATCGGAATTCAAGAAGATTGTCGTCAATCAATCATTTTCCGTCGCGAAATGTATGTCGTTTAATTGTGAGGAAATTACTTAACTATCTATTATTTGCTGAGTAATCGCGTGATTGATTTACAACGATTCCGGAGAGACGCGAGTGTTAGCAAATCGCTTTTAACTTTAGTTTGCGTTTTGTAAATCCAAGCACATGCGCTTATTTCATCAATTTTTAATATTGAAATGGATTCTGAAGGCAATAAAAAATCTAATTTGCCAGACTGTAATATTTATATTTATAGAAGAAATATTTTAATTAATCAAAATTTTATAAATAATTTTTTACTTTTCTAATTATTTAACGTATAAAATAAAAAAAGATGTTTTTAACTAACATCGGTTGATGTGTTGATGAGTGTTAATAGTGCCGAGAGGCGTCTGCGGTGGAGGCAGACGCTTTTAATTGCTGTGAATATGTGTCGCGAGCATTTCATTGCGAACGAGGTGCTGCGACATTCTGGGTTTGGTAGCCGCGACATTAACGTTAGTTGGCAATTACGGTCCTCAAAGGATTTCCGTCAAACTGCAGCGTTAATGAGAAACCTGTTTGTCACCTTGTGAATTCTTCAGAGAAGTATTGTACGCGTATACGCGAGCATACTAATTGCAATTCAAATGTAAATAAATTGGTATCAGTGACAGTAAATCCGAAATATTTACTCGACGACGGCGAATGTGATGATGAGGAATTCTTTCTCTTTACGAAAATCAAGAATTAAATCTCGTAACAATGTAAGCTGTTAAAAATCTCGGATAAAAAAATAATGATATTTTAATGTTGCAAAACACGCAACATTAAATTGTCCAGGCCAAATACACACGAGACGTTAATGATGGGAACAATTTTGTGCATGCATCAGCAAGCGTTTGTAGTTACGGGGAGGGATAAGAAAGCGTGGCGCCTCATTATTTTTTCAGCTGAGTGATCAAGAGACCAGCCATTACCAGCGTCTATCGCCAAAGAGTAGGCACGCGTGCGTTTAGAGAGGTAATTAACTAGCCCTGTTTTCGGGGAAGCCACTCGCGTGCCGTTTGATTCCTACTAGTGTTACATTTACTAGCTATATATATATCTACGTCCTGATACTTATATACTTGAGCATTGACGATATCAATTTCCGTTAATAAACAGGTTTCATTGCAAGTTGCACGTTTAATGGTGGCGTTTGCTTTTCATACTTCAAGCCGTTCAGTTGTTCTGTTCTTTATTGACTGTCGAGGCTATTAATCGTTGATTCTATCAACACTCGTTTTCAGCAAATTAGAGACGGATTTGCAAACGCGTCGCCTCTCAAAGTTTAATACTCTCAGTATTAAAATAAATTAATTTATATGTTCGCATTTTTAATGATGGATTATCTATACATGTTTGGAAAGGAAGCAGTTTAGTAGTATAAGATGGGGCAGCTAGGTATAAAATCCCTAATGTTATTTAGACCCACCTAGGCTTAAATTCTTTTGTGACTTTCCACTGAAGTGGGATGTAGGTATGCGGGATAAGCAACACTGAAATTTGAATCCATCCTTCCGTTACTAATCATCGTCACTCGCATTAGCACAACGCATTACAAGAAAGCAGTTTAATAGACAAACAAATTGAAGGAACTGATATTTAAAATAATTTTTTCTGAATATGAAATATTAATGTTGAATGAAACTTTAATTAATCGATTAATCTATAAAAAATTGTTTAATAAAACAATGGGAGTTTTAAAATGAGACAATTTAACGCGCACGATTATATCATACTTTATTTACTTGGAAGAATTTTATATTTTATTACAGTTTTTAATGATAATAACGAGCAAATAGACGAAGATTATATTAATTTATTATAATTATTTTAAGAATTTACTTGCAATACTCTTAACTCATCGTAACTTTATTACTTTGAAATACATGCAAGTGATATTCAAACTTTACTAGCAGTATATGCAAACCGCTGGCATGTTAATCGTTATTTGATTACTTTTGGTTTTTTGTTGAGTTTCTCTGCGCGCGTAGAAATGAGTTATACAATTTTTATAGACCGTTGCGAACTAAATTGACGGGTTAAGGGCGCGCTTTCGGCACCCTTGCTGGACCATGTGGCCGAGATCGTTAGAGCTTTCGTAGGTGAGAGAATGCCGGGGGCTACGACTAAAAGACGGCCTGACGACCGGGCACCCGCCACTTTTGCAACAAATCTTTCTGTCTAAATCAGTTTCGCGAGTGAGATAAGTGTTTCGGCATCAGACCCTCCTAACTTGAAGAGGGAGGGAACATACATAAATCAGGCCTACTGATTCAATACATTGAGTTATCTTTGCAATAAAATTTAGGATATGGCCACAGAGATGTCTAGATTAAAAAAAAATTCATTATGTAATGATATTTAAGATACAGAGTATATAGCGACAGCTTATTATTAATGAGATTTATCTCGGAGGAACTGACTTCAGAGAAACGATTAAAAGGCTGATGTACTCTCTAAAAGTGAATCAGTGTATTATCACTAATTATAGTGAAAAGTATACCATTTTCACTGATATGTCAGTAAAAATGGTATATTTTTCACTATAATTAGTGATTATACACTGATGCACTTTTAGAGAGTATAAACAATTTATATTTGCAATTTATATTTTGTGAGAAATTGAATTCAAATGGTAGATTCTTCGGTTATAAGATCAGCTGATAGTCTTTGAAATTTACAAACAACGTCTTATGTACATTTATTCTCATGGCCTTGCTTTGGAATTCGCTTATTTATTTCCTCGACTTTGTTAGAATTATTTGAAAACAACATTCTATGGAATACTCGTCGCGAATGTGAGAAAACAGCTTGTCATTATACTAAATGCTACAAACATCAAAATTTACGGATGTATAATGATTTTTTAACGGAACTCTACAAATCGTGTACACAAGTCACATTAATTAAAGTTAAGAAATATACAAAATTATCGTATGGCGTATCGTTTTAACATTTTTAATGTCCGTGATACTTCAGCTTGTATATGCAAATATTCAATATCCTAAGTTATCACCGAGCAATCCATTATTATTTGAACCGCGTAAATCGCTGTGTTCTAAGAATACAACTATCCTGACATGAGAAATGAGAGGTAGTTTCAGTTTTCGTCGATTAATCCTTCATATTGTGCGTGTGTGGCGGATAACGGCGATTTATCGTGATCCGTTCAATTACTATCTCCGATGACGATTCGTTCCTCGATATAAAAATAACGGGAATATTCCGAGTTTCGTCTTCGCGCCTCTCGCCTTATATTTCACGCTGTCAAAAGATGAGCGAGCGCGTTGTGTCGGGCGATCGATGAAGGTGTGGGCGGTCAAGTAACAAAGCGCGCGGTATAAACAGGAACGTGGGGTGGTTTTTTATTGGCGGCTGCTTTTCGAGGTGCAGGCGCGAAGGATTGTCTCGCCCTTATCGACCCACGAGCTTGTCCACGGACTTTTCCGCGTTGTTTGCCGTGCCGGCGATACTCCGTGATTTATTTTGCAACACGTGAAAAAAACACCGTATTGCCGCGATCGAGCAGTATTATCTGGCAACGTTAACATCGTGTCCTTTTTTTTTCACGCTTACATCTGTCTTTCAACATAAAGCTTGTCGATAAAAATCTTTTTTTAAAAAATCGTCACTGATTTATCAAAGAGTTTATTAATGTCGGGAACTTTCACACGGACAAAAGATCCGCAGAATAAGACGGTATGAATTTTAATTAAAAACTAAATCGGTACATCGTACCGAATTTCCGATGACTTTTTATTCTGAGCTTTCATTTCGTTGCCGATGGCGTTGGAGATACGCGACGATCTATCGATCTTCGTCGGGCATTCTCGAGGAATATCGCGGAATTGTATATATCTGTCAACCGCAGCCGTCCGGAGGATTGCGGTCCGATTTCACGATGCGCGTTATCTCCAAATCAAATTTCTCGATCCGATCGAGGTGTGCGCCGGCTGCTCGTTCCGATCGATCTTCTCGACAGAAGGATTCCGATAAGTCGTCGATACGATAATCTCGCGCCCGAATCGTTCTTCTGTCTGACCTCGGTGCAGTGCCGGCTGTCATCGTTCCTAGAAGTATCTCTCTTGGTATTGTTACGCAAAACGCATAAATTCCGAATGGTTTCTTTCGCGAAATCACACCTAAAAAGGTTTACGGTCTATTAACTTCGCGGGCACGGCGCAGCATCGTGACTCGCCCTCGTTGGTATTTCATAGGCATTTTGTTGAGGTCAAAATGAAATTTACGCTTAATCTATTGTATAATCAACTTTTTCAGCGCTGATCGCGTTCCATTTCAAGATAGAATAGAACTGACAATGAGATCTATGTGCAGGTAGGATGCCTCCAAACTTGGGCTTGCAGAATAGTAGATGGTTTTGTAATAAATTTAGAGAGAGAGAGAGAGAGAGAGAGAGAGAGAGAGAGAGAGAGAGAGAATCAGGCGCAATGATATACCGGCACCGCTTAACCCGTCATTAAGTTCCTTTAATCTAACTCTTAAGGTTTATTAAGTTTTCTATAAGAGACAGAAGAGAGAGAGAGAGAGAGAGAGAGAGAGAGAGAGAGAGAGAGAATCAGGCGCAATGATATACCGGCACCGTTTAACCCGTCATTAAGTTCCTTTAATCTAACTCTTAAGGTTTATTAAGTTTTCTTAGCTTAAGTTTTCTTCCTTCATAAGTCCCTTCTTTAATCTTTCCGCTATCGCCTATAAATTTACAATAAGGGAAAGTTCTGTATACATTTAATCATCTTTTCGTACTTTGATTTACTTTCGTAGATAATATTAGATTGGTAATTTCGTATTATTATTTGCTCGAGCTATCTTGAAATTTTAGATATCAGAATTTGATTCTATCAGGACACGGATCTCTCTTGCGTAACCAATGCGATGAGCGGACACGTGCGTCCGTCTCGACAAATTTCCGCTGTTCTGCGCTTCAATGCGGATTCGTTCGACCTAATTCGTTCGGCCGCCGAGAGCTTCCGAGCCATCGTCAGTTTTATCACGCGTACAAATACACCCGGTACACATCGGCGCTGCCGATCGCCGTCGATTTCCAGCCGGCGGCCCTCCACTTGAGCAAATATCGTCTCACGCTTCGGGCAACGCTCCTCGTGTGGCCCCGTACTTCTCCTCTCATAATTTCTCATGGTCTCTCTCCATCCGATCCAGTTCCTCTCTCTTTCTCCCGTCTTGCCGTCCTCCTCTCTTCCATCCGGTCCTTCCACCGTCTTCGCCGAGAGACGCATCCTTCGTACGCTCGACGTTCCGCGAGGCGGACACGGGCGTACCACCGGCTTCTATTTCTCCAACGTCGCGTCTTCCAGGCTTTACACCCTCTCCGCCGTGCCCCGACGGCGCAAAAATACGGAGTACCTTGGCCTCTCCGCGCCTCAAAGTAATTGCCTGTACACTGGCGGCGACTCACGGCGTGGCAACGATCGGCAACTCCTCCGGATCGGTAACTCCGCTGGAGCCATTTCAGGAGACGACATGACTTCTGGCAAAATAGTAGCGGTTCTCGGCGATATCGTACATCGCGCTAAGGTATACAGTGATACACGCGAGCGTACGTACGGAACGAAGTAGAGGCAATCCTAACGTTTTCATAAACGTTCGAGAAAAATAACGAATAATCGTACGGTCAAACGAGCCCGCCAAAAGCGGGCGTAGTTTGATCGAGATTATATGAAATGTCTCGTTCGAAGATGATAGTTTCCCGCCCTTGTGGACCCCAAAGAACTTGTCGATTATACGAAGCTACCCACTATCATCTTCAAAAATACTCCGTGATAATTCTATGCACATTATACAAAATAATAT
>VBVQ01005301.1:0-12125 GCA_011636635.1 Tetramorium simillimum | reverse complement strand
CAATATGTGTGTGTGCGCGCGCGCGCGCGCGCGCGTGTGTGTGTGTGTGTGTGTGTGTGTGTGTGTGTGTGGACACATATGTATATTAACATAATATAATATAATTTAAATATCAATATATATATATATATTACAATTTAAGAAACGTTTCAGAGTTTTATTAATTTTGATTCAATGTTTTTTTTCATTATGGATTATGCATACGTGAAAATTGTAGATGTGAAGTACATACATAATTCAAATGGAATATATCTATATATAACGGATACAGGCACGAGTTTGACAGCATGCGCGTTGAGCGGAAAGACCAGGTGGGTGAGCAGCCGAGTGAACTTCCTGTTCCTAGCTGGCGAAGATAATAGCACGTGTCTAGAATGTAGCAATTCGACGCATCACGAAAAGGACTTTATGCGGTTCAGCATTCTGCTGTTTATAAATGACGATGTTATCTCAACATTTATTAAAGATATACAAACGAAAAATTTGATATTGAATCAAATGAAATCGAATTTTATTTCCTTTTTCGAATTGGAATCGAACTGAATTGACATTTCATCCGAATTGAAGCGAATTGAATTAAATCGAATCAAATCGTGGAGAAATATAATTTTTATCGATATAATAATAATTATATTATTAGATTGAATGTTAATAAGAGAATAAGAGAATAATTGATATGGAAAAATAATAATAACTATATAAGTTTGTTTTAAAATAAAGAAAACATGTTTAAATATTCAATATAGAAAACTAATAAAATATACTTTTTTAATGTTGCAGTAACTGAAAAAATCATAGATATAAATTATTCAAATAATCTAGCAGTATCCAAACATTATTCAATTATACATATATTAATAATGATTAAAATAAAATAATACAATTATTTTTTTATCAATACTTATGTTATTTTTTTATGCATGATCAAACTTTTATTTAAAATTTGACAATAAGATCATAGTACATGTCAAAAATTAAAAACAAATTGCGAGTTGATTTCCGAGTTATTACCAAACAACACATTAATTTCTATTTTAGTTATTTTCCATCATTTCTATATTTATTCCTCTGTATCATTCCTGAAATGTGTGATAAGATTCAAAGATCATCTGATCACATTACGTTGCTTCGTATTTATCAATGAAATTGTTATTCTCATTCGATCCTATGGGCGGCGGCACGTGGTGAAATGTTCAAACTTATCATCGCTGTTTTTGCGACAGTTATTTGTTTAAATTTACAAACATTATATATCTACTTGTCTTTCAATGAACTTTGATGTACTGCATAAAAGAAGCATATTAAATATAAAAGATGTATTTAAAAAATCAAAGTGGAAATTAGAAGCAAATAAACATTTGACAAAAAAGTGCAATTTGATAATTGAATAGCCTTTGTCTAACAATAATCTAGTTTATCTCATTGTCAGTGAAAATCACATTTCAATATCTTTAATGATTCAAAAAATAATGGGTGTATTAACATTTTAATGATTTGTCCTGTATATGATTTGTATTCGATCGAATCATCTGGATACAATGTTTTCGAATAGTTTAGATTTGAATCATAAAATTTGAAATTTGAATCGAACTGATTCAACTCGATTCGAATAATTCGCACATCTCCACAACTAATTAGATTTTTCAATCTTTTTATTATTTTTGAATTTCATTTCATTATGTTGATTCTATCGTATCATGCATGTGAGAATGATATAGTAGTTTTAAAGATATGGTATAATAATTTTAACTTTAACGAGAATGCATTATTATTGATTTAAAGTTTCACGATACTTACCTTTTTATTTTTAATCCTGCAATGTAATCATCTTTCAACTTTCGCAGCGATTGATGTTATGGCCAATATTCATTATCCTATTCTTTCAGGATTGCCTTAACTTATGTTTTAAGATGCTAATGATTGATTTACAGCAACTTAAGACAATACTTAAGATGGTCTTAAATATAAGAACGGATTATGAATACCGGCGTATAACACGTTGTCGGCTGATCATAATACTTACAATCAGTGAATCGCTAACACGAGAGTCGAAAGTTAATTATGTCGCAGAATTGAAAGTGAAAAAGTAGTACTCGCCTGTGAAATTTTAAATCAATAAAACTCGTATAATATGTAAAATATTTGCATTAAATCATACATCGTATAATAAAAGTTGTTTTAAACTTTATTATATCTGTTATTATAAAAAAAATTATGTATATTTCTTTTCTAATTCATTAACACAAACTAATTGTATGTATATTTCTATGTATATTTCTATGTATATTTCTTTTCTAATTCATTAACAAAATAGCATTTGGAAGCAACCACTATGCTCAATAGCGTTCAGATTAAACCATTTAATTTTATATGTTTGTTATAGTTTATTTCTTTTAGTTTAAAAAATATAAGCGTAGTGGCCGTTTATAGTGAGACATCTATATGTTTGATAATAAGCGCATCACTCGCCGTGGGTAGGTAGAGCAGAAACTAAATAGAAAAGTTCTTTATCATTTTGCGATTATGACAATAAATAAATATTAATTAATACAAATTTGCAAAAGGACAGTACGTCGTTGATCGTGGTTACACGCCATTTCTTTTTTTCACCGCATGCCGGCACAGCCAATGCTCGTTATACTATATAACTTGGGCGACTCAAACGTTTCTCTCATACCAACTCCTTGCGCTTTCATTTGTTCATCTTTACTATTTAATAACTTGATTATTATTGTAAATGTTATAAAACGGTATGGGGCTTTTATGTTCATCTCAATTTATTTTACCTTCTTATGAAGGTGTAAAAGATGTTCTGGGACACTCTTCTTCTATATACACGAGTTATATAAAAAGTTCCGGAAGGCTAAACTATCTTAAAAAATGTAAATATTATGAAAGAATATTTTAAATAAAAATAAGGAATTTTATTTTTAAAATTTTATATAATCTTATTCTGACATTGGTAACGCCATCCAAAGTCAAACTGATAAGTCCAGTAAATAGACCTTTTCAAACCCTACAATTTTTATTTAAAACATTTTCTTATAAAAAAACAAAAATTTACATTTTTTAAAAACATTTTGCTGTCTCAGAACTTTTTATACATCCTATATATACACTCCCAGCCAAAAGGTTGGATACATCGTTGTATTTATAAATGTATATTTTATTTTATTGTCTTTAATTAGAAACTAATAGCTCAGAAAGAAATTTTTTGTTAGTTATGAATCAGTAAACTCATTATACATATACAATAATATCTATCGAAAGTTTCGCACCCTATAACAAAAAGATACACAAGAGTTCATAAAAGTTGGCTATTTTTCTTGATAAGATATTGAGTTGCAAACTTCAGATTACTCAGCGTTACTTTGATATTCTGTTATTTCTTTATTTTGTAATATATTGTTTACAGATTCTGATGTGAGTTTCAATAAATAGTTTTCGTTGATTTAATAATAGTACATATTGTAAACGATGTCAACATTATTCGCAACTCTGTTTTCAAAACTTTAATAAGTAATCGTATTCTGAACAGACAAAATGGATAAACGTTAGGAAATTAGTATTGAAAAACAAAGTGCTATAATCACTACATAATGAAGATTATTCTTATCGATAAATAGTAAGAAAAATGAAAGTCTCACTGATATTTTCTTATGCTTTTACTACTGTAAGGAAGTTTGTAAGGAGTAGGCCGAAAGTCACAGGATGTCGAATCCAAGAGGATGGAATAAAATCAACGACCATCACTCTCAACCATCACAATCAACGACTGCATAAATTTAAACTCTTTATTTGGGCAAGGACACATCAGAGGGTACGTGTTGCTCGGAACACGCGCGATACAGCAAGAGCTGTCGTCCGTAGGTCGGACCTCTATATATACTGTGTCTTCTCTCCTTGGAGAGATGGTATCGCTATTTGTCTTCGGAATGATCGACTAAATATCTTCTTGTTTTGGGCACGTGTTTATTCGCCATGTTTCAGCCGTAAACAGCGTGACAACGATTAGCGGATATTCTCATCGCTTACACTACTATATCCAAACTTTTGGCCGGGAGTATACATATAACTACAGTATATCTACAGTACATTTATATATTATCGTACTTGTGTATCTTTGTGTGTTGCAAGAAACTACAAGTTTAAAAAAAATTTAACTTGGAACGTTTATTTATAATTTGGCGGATATAAATAATGTGTTCTTTTCACTTAACAATCTCACGCTTAATCATCACATGTCAGTTGGAATCGCATAGTGGAGTCAAATCTCAAAAAGCTGATTAAAAGTCGAAAAATTAAAATATTTTCCTGAAACTTCGTATACAAGGGGTTTTTGGGATCGCTGATAACGAATTTAAAGTCAAAATTAAAAAAAAATAATAATAAAACGGCTACAAAATATACAGGGTGTCCTGAAATTCACGCATTGATGCACGTGACGTGATATTTTATCATAAAAGAAACAATTTTTTCCTTTAGCAAAATTCCATCCGATAAGCAGTTTTCGCAGGCGAGCAAGTTGAAATTAACGAATAAGCGATCTTATACATGTGGTATTCAGGGCCGTCGCGCGCTTCTCACTCACTTATTCATTTGTATAATATTATTGTATTCTAATTTACATAGTTAGATATCATGTTCTATTTCCAATTGTTAGTTTTACGATGCTGTTAGTGGTTTAAGCATAGACGTTAATAGGTTTATGTGAATTTGAAAGATTTTAAATACAAATGTACATTAAAAACGCATCCGCAGCTATTCGCAGCTACTGTTTGCAAATTTTGTTACATAATAATATAAACTTTAATTAAAAATTTGTTTCACTGCGGGATTCTGTGGGATTTTTAACTTTTCGCTATTTTTCTGAAACAATTGCACACAAGTTTTCATTCTTTTACATTTTAAACACTGTGTAATTGTTAATTTATATATATTTGTTAAAATTTTGGACACATATGATAATAAACTACTTCTTTCTATTTTACAGAATTAAAAAAGATCAACTTTACGATTTTCTACGAATTTTTGAATATGATGTTTGAACATGAGCTCGGACGCTTCAGCTATTACTCGTGCGAAGGTCTCTTTTGTACTTATACTTGCCATGTATACTTAATTAGCCCTTATAAAGTGTACCGTTATATTCTTTGAACATTACTCTATACATCTATATACTTTAAATCGCATAAATTAGAACTTCATTTTTCGACTTTTGCTTTTGCCGACCAGCTTTCGAGAATCGGCCCAACTGTGCGCCGCATCGGCTCATATGCGACTCTCCTTTCATCATCTTTCATCTTAATTAATGGCTTGTTGTCGTGGAAGAAGGAAGAGAGAATCATTCTTCCTGTCAATCCGTTTCCCACTTGTATCCCACTCAATATCTCCGTCAAAATCTTAGAATTTCTGTCTGAAACATTTTTTTTCTAAAACCCTATGTGATTTCTATATATTTAATTGTCAAAATAAAATGGAACACTCTATATATTACGTGAACCAAAAACTATATCTTCTACATTTGCTACTATTTTACAACACATAAATGTATAATTGTTTTTAATTTAAAGATGTATCAACAGCATGAAGCTTTAAAAATATTTCATGTAACTATTTCAGCAATCAATACAAATCCAATTTTCAACTTTCTCCTGAACTAGAGAAATAATTATTATTTTCTGTTTGTAAATAGCCACATAAACAATGATTTTCATAACTAATTTTGGTTTCAATATTGTGGATCTATTTGTAACATTCTTCTTTAATAATTTATCTAAAAAAGAAACCGAAAAATTTACAAGTGATTCTTTTCATGCAAAAGATTTATAAAAATTATCAGACATGATGTCAAATTAGTAATCTTATTTACTCTATCATTAGGATGAATAAGATAAAATATAAAAAATATGTACCTATTTTTCTTTTTCAGAGCAAGGAAATAATAACTTGTAATGTTATGTAATCTATAATCAGGGTTTTATATTTTAACTAATGGAAAATTACAAAAGTTAAAAATTACAACTTTTCAAAGTGATTCTATTTACCCTATTTTATATAAATATATAAAAATATCTGTTAGAAATGATATTCATTTATTAAGTCTTACAAGATCCTGTGCACTTTTAAATTTCTTAAAATTTTTTTGTAATTAATCAGACTATTTTGATCAACTGATATTTAAAGATAAACAAATTGTCTCTTTTCAAACAATATATATAAAATATATTAAAATGGAGATAGTAAAAGAGAGAATAAGTAAGTAATCTTGTCTTTTATTGATAAATATTCAATTAAATAATTTCATTTACGTTTCTAGTTTTAAGAATATTTATTATAGATTACTAACAAATAATAGTCATATCAATTTATTTTTTATAATTTTATATTAACCGCTAACGGGTTAATATAATTATACAATGTACTTTAATACGATGTATTATTATATTATGTACTAGTTAGAAATGTACAAATTCTTTTTAACCCTTAGAAGACCGCGTGAAAAATACTTATGATAAGGACCATGGGGGGTAACTTAGATCCTCCATCGGAACTATTACTCTAATTATTGAATCTAAAAATGCAAATCTTATGGTTTTGAGAGTCACTCAGTGATCACTAAGATTTTATCAAAAATTTTCCTTTTTCTTCCCAATGCACATATACAATACGTACATACACGTATGATACAAAAAATGTGACTAGCAACCTCCTCGCGCGCGTCGGGTATTGCTAATATTGGTGGTAACTGATTGAAAATGCATAGGTAACTTTGAGACTCCATGACACTGCAAAAATAATCATATAATAATTTTTGTTTTAATTTGTAGAAAAATGTATTTTATGATGATTATCATAAGACTTGCGAAAAAATTCTTTTAACCCAAAAAGATGCACTTCTATTATGCAATTTTTTTGAAATGTAACACGGTTTTTTGTTATTTAAACTCAATTTACAGACATAAAGTGTAAAGTAAAAAAAAACAATGACAGAGTTCGAAAGGACTAATTTTCAGCTTTCTAACGCATTTTTGCGGAATGTTGTACGTTGATCTTTTCACGAGTTGTAAGCGATCAAAATCACAATGTCACAAAATCACCACTTTTTATTCAAATCTCGAGAACTCAGTAAAAAAAATCATACAGAGGTCTCCACCCTCTTAAATTAAAGGGAAAAGATCCCGCTACTAGTTATAAGTAATAGAAGGCCTTCTCGATTTTTTCTACAGCAGGTGTAATGCAGCAATGTTGCATTAAAAATTTTATTTTTACGGATTAAGCTTTGTCATTGTGCCATTTCATGATAAAAAAAGATAATTAAAATCACTAAAAAGCATTTGAAAAAAGGAGGTTCAAAATGCTTTTTGGAAAATTAAAGTACGATGATTTTTTGCAGTGAT
Organism: Tetramorium simillimum; assembly: GCA_011636635.1. Classification (NCBI taxonomy): domain Eukaryota; kingdom Metazoa; phylum Arthropoda; class Insecta; order Hymenoptera; family Formicidae; genus Tetramorium; species Tetramorium simillimum. The sequence continues at coordinate 4,725 of VBVQ01005301.1, read as the reverse complement.
ATGCTTGTTTAAAATTATGCAAAATTTTGATATAAATTTACCCATGCGATAATTTTATTGAGCAATGTATTAGGAAAATATGTATACATGTCGTATAAATATGTATTATTATGTAACTTACAGTTTTGAACTTGCCTGTACAGCATCTCAGACGCGCGGTCTGCACGGTCGACTCAAGCCGCTGTCATCTATAGAACTTTCAGTTCATTACAGTTGCAGTCGGTAATACGTTCCCCATGGTAAAAAGCTGTTACAATCATTATAGTTCACCCTGTGCGTGTGTGCGTGTGTGCGTGTGTGCGTGTGTGCGTGTGTGCGTGTGTGTGTGTGTGTGTGTGTGTGTATAAATTGTAATTTGCATTTTGTCATTTATAATTTTATAAACTTTTATATTTCGAAAAAATTAACAGTTTTTAATATTAATTTGTGTTTTTAATTTCATTTTTATTTATTTTTTTTTCATTTTTCAGCGTTTAATAATAATAAAGAATAATAAAAATTAAAAAAATGGTAAAAAAATATACAAAAGCCAGGAATGGAACCACAGACCCAGCACTTCGCACGCTAGCGCCTTACTCACCGAGCTACGCTCGATTCGTAATTTCAATAGTATTCGAAGTCCTTATACAGACCTCGCGAAACTTAAAAAATTTTTTTTTCTCGAAAACGGCTGCCCATCTGGCCCTACTGCTTTACACAGTTAAGTTTTGTACAGAATACTACATGTTCATCAAGTTTTATCCAATCGGTGATGTAGATGTCGTGACCTTCCCTTGTTAGGTGCTTCGAGACATATCATCGTAGATATTGCAGCCTTTAACAAGTTTGAATCGGTCAAAACGAATTTAGCCAACAATGTAAACGTTTAAGTAGAAGACCGGGGCGAAATACTAATCGATAAATGGATCAATGGCCGGTGGGAGCTAGGAAGAATGCTTAATGTGTTCTATGTTCCTATGCTCAAGAAAAATTTGTTTAGCATCGGTGCTACTAATCGTATGGGGCTCGAGACGACAGTAAGGAACGATACGATGCTGTTCTACAAAAATGGGAAATTGCAGCTAGTAGCCGAAAAAGGAGCAAACAACTTATATTATTTGAAGATCCGTTTACGAAAATTGAGGCTAACTTGGTAGCTGTCATTATGGCATCGACACTCACATCACATGTCAATCACTCGAATGCGCGAATTAGCGGAAACAAATACTGTTTCTGGTCTTAAAGTCGGTCCAAAGGATAAACCTGTTTTGTGAAGTGTGTCAACTTGGTAAGATGCACCGAAAAACATTCGAAGAAAAGAATAAGACGGATTATCAGCCTGGCGAACTTTTCTACTCAGACGTGAATGGACCTATGCCTAAGCGATCCTACGGTGGTCTTAGATATTTTGTGGTGTTCAAAGAAGCGGTCACTGGATTTCGGTATGTATTTTTTCTGAATAAGGATGAGGTATTCGACAAATTCATCATTCTGCTCAAAAGGGTGAAGAATCTGCAAGGCAGGCGGATTAAGACTCAGGATTGATAACGGCCGTGAATACAGGAACAGTCGGTTTGAGGATTTCTGCCATACCGAAGTGATTAAACAGCAGTTCACCACACCATACACTCCGGAACAGGTAGGGGCTGTCGAGCGCAAAGATAGAACTTTAGTAAAACACAACCGAATCATGCTGCTTGTAAAAGGTCTCGAAAAGGAACTGTGAACTGAGGCTGTATTGTGTACAACAAACATTGTTAACAGATCGCCTATCACAAGGACACCAAAGTCTTCGTCATTCGAAAAATGGTTCGGGAAGAAACTAGACTTCAACCATGTACGTGTATTTGGTTCGATCGCGTATGAACATGTACCTGATGTTCACAGAACCAAATGAGAACGAAAGCTAAGAAAAGGGTTTTAGTGGGATATGATAACGAATCAAATAATTATAGACTATTAGATTTAAAAACTAAGATTTCTGTATCAAGGAACGTAACGTTTGACGAACTAAACCCAGCAAGTGGAGCATTGGAAATTATGAGAACACAGATATCAACCATGATATTCGAATAGAATCTTAAGAACCAGATAGAGTTACGGTTGAAGAAGGAAACGACTTTGAAGATGAAAAACTACTGCTTCTAATGAACTAGATCCCGATTAAGTAACTGGAAGACCTCGATTTCGTGACAGATCTCAACTTGAAAGTCCTAACTTCTTTCAGTGTAGCTAAATTCGACGAACCTACAACTTACGAGGAAGCGATGGCTAATCCTGATGCTCATCATTGGAGAAAGGCTATTGGTGAAGAATTAGAAGTACATAAAAGGACGAATATATAGAAAATCTACGACTTGCCTTCAGGCAGACATCCAATTAAGCCGAAACTAGTTTTCAAGAGAGTTTTAAACGTCATCCAGACGGTACAATTGATCGGTACAGAGTACGTCTGGTTAATTCAGTGGTTAATTCAGATATGCGATATCAACTTCATCGGATCATTAGAAGGTCGAATTATGGACATAGAATTGATGTGCGAAGGACAACGTTCAAGAGTAAAGTACCCTTGATATCGTTGTGCTGGCAAAACCGAATATTGTGCTGACTTGTGCTCGGTTAGACCAACTCAGATATATAATTTCATGCCATTTGGATGGACCAGTACGAATAGAAATGTTAATTTTATATATTTTTCTATAAAATCGGTTTTTTTCTGTCATAACTTTTTTAGTTGTTATTTTTAAGAAATATTTCTTTGGCACAATACTAGCACAATCCAGCACAATTGAGAAAATTAAAAAGAAACGAAAAGTGGGGGGCTGACCTAAAATATCTTTTTTTGCATTTTTGAGTGCATTTTTCATATAATGATCTTAAAATTCGAACACAATGTAGCACAAACCTAGCACAATTCAGTACAATTTTCAAAATTCTAAAATTCTTAAATTCTAAAAATGGGAGCTAACTTCTTACAGTTTCGAAGCACACCTACGCGAAGAAGCGTTGTGCTTTGATTAGTTAAAGGACGAACTTTAAGCTTATGTAAGAGCCTGCCTGGCGCGGTCGGCTAACCGCCAGACGGGTCTGTGTCAGGGAGCTGAGGAAGCCCCTAGGGATAATGAGACCACTCGTTAAATCACGCGAAATATACTTTTATTCGTCACCGCGGTTTTACACGTCTATGTTGTCGAACCCCATAATTACGACTCTCCGTACGCAATCGGGTGCACATAGCGCTCACGTGGCGCATATCACGCGATAATCCTGTAGAGCGGTGCTGCTAGTATTCAGGGGACCAATAAGAGGCTCTGAAGGAGCGGCGCACGCAACTTAGAGATAAAATGGTGGCGACAATCTTAACGGCAAGGAGCCAACTAACATCTTACACTTATTTATGTAGTTTCCGAAATGAACTTTACTTATGAGAAAACGAATAACCCTTACGGCTCCTAGCGGCGTGAACCGAACTTCTGCGAGTTTGTGGATATCTTTCTTAAAAGTAAATTTAAAGTATATTTGCAACTTGCTTATAAAGTTATTATTGAGGTTAATAACTTAAAGAAAACTTTACGTTCGGCTGTCAGTATATTATTAGTCTACTATTGTACTATTAGGATACTATTATTACGGCTAGTATACTTTTATAATACTTTCAAATACTTTAAGTAACTTTAAGTAACTTTAAAAAACTTTAAGTCAATTTTCCTAAGAGTACTACCTTCGTATTAAACGTTAAAATTGAAGGATTTCCCCGCTTCCGGTGCGAATTTTATAGCCATTTTCGGATTCTACGGATCAAAATAGATAGGAAAATGTTAAATTTATTCGATCCCTCGACGATTGCCAAACCCCCGTTTTTGCATACCCTTTTTGGATAACGGATTTATGCTCAGGAGGCAAAAATATGTTGAAAATGATTATTCATATTCATGTTACAAAAATTGTGTCGGATAGTGTAATTAAAAAATTGATATGTATATAGTCGATAATATCAACACTCTTCAATTATGTCGGACTCTTGAGGCCTTTTTGATGATCACGAAATATTACTCAGAATTTGCTGTCTTAACAGTATCTCGGTGAAAATATTAATATGTTTGGAGATATGCGTTTATATATAATTCAAATATTGTTTTTACCACGATATTCGATCTTGCGAACAATATACAAAGAAAATGAATAATAAAATCAAGTATTATTATTTCAATCAAAATATTGTAGAAGAGTTCTGTCGATATGTCCCTGAGGGCGCGAAACTTTGACAAATTGATTGGCCAACTTTAACTGGCATTTCCTGTTCAAAAACTAATAGCTTCAATTAGTGCTTCCGCAAAATGCAAGAAAATCTTGATCTTGTCTTGTCTTGTCTTGAAAATCAAGACAATATCAAGATTTGATCCTTGTTGAAACAATCAAGACCCATTATCAAGAGTGACAAGTCAAGAAATCAATCTGAACAAGATCTTTTGCTAAAGATCTCGAGCATTCTTGATGTTGACTCATTGAAAAGATCATGCTTAGAAATTTTCAACAGCAAATGCAATCATTTAAATGCGCTTTTCGCGTTATTATATACGGTGAACTTAAGCATGATTTACATTGAATTATAATATTATTTTACTATTTATTTTTATAATAAAAAAATAAGTTTATTTTATTTGTCGAAATAAAATTTAATAATTAATAAAAGAACAAAACAGAATTTTTACTGTAGTATTTTATTTAAAATGTAATTGTTCACAC
>VBVQ01005300.1:0-12134 GCA_011636635.1 Tetramorium simillimum | reverse complement strand
ATCCACCCCCGATCGTCCGTCCTTTTCCGCCATCCCGTTTCGATCCCCGGCGAGACCTGGATATAATGCTAGACAAATTGGCGATTCAATCGAACACCAAAGGATACACTGCGTCGCTCGCTGCAACCGTTGGGCGAAGGATCAATTTAAGTGTATTATGGAAATTGATCAAACATTATTCGGATTTCGTGCAAATCGGAACCGATTAGAAATTGTGCAGATTGATGTAACAAAGCGATAGATGTAAATGCGTACGTAAAACGTATTAATAAGATATTATTTATCTTGAAAAGAAGAAAAATTGAAGAAGAAGCGAATCTCTCTCTTTCTCTCAGATACTTAGAAAAAATATTATAAAAACATATTAACTTCACATTATAACAATACATTTATAGATGTAAGATGAGATGGCAGTTCTCGCGGTATACCGAGTCAGCTTCGTATAAATTTCTCCAACGGGAGGAAAAGGAACTCTACTCGGTTCTTTTCTCGACATCGATTTCGCGAGCTGCGAAAAGGAAACGGAAGGAAGGAGCAAGAGGGGATACTACGACCTATCTAATTTTTAACGCCGATCGCTTCACCTCGAATATCGACGATGTCGCCGCGGGGAAGGGTGTCGAACGCTGGATATAAAACAAGCGAGTTGAAAGATAAATCGCGGGTGCTGGTGAAAAGGGACTCCTTTTATTCCCCCAACCAGTGACGCACCCCCGCGACGGTTGCCGTCGTCGTCGTCGTCGTCGTCGTCGTCGTCGTCGCCGTCGTCATCGTTGCCAACAGTGGTCGGAGGGGGGCAGAGATTGGACGATAGAAAGAGGAAGTAGCAAGAGAAGAGTGAGCTCTCGCAGCTTTATTCGAGGCTCTTTTTTACATCTCGATTCCTATCCGGCGGCATCTCGTCTTTGCTCCAACTTCTTTCCCGAGTCTCGTCGTCGTCGTCGTAGTCGTCGTCGTCGTTGTCGCCGTCACCGGGGGCTCGACTATAAAATATTTGCTTTGGTAATGAGGCCACGGTTGAGCAGCGCCCATGGGTGCACCCCGGCCGAAGGGTAGGATTCGAAGTGCAAATAGGAGAATAGGAGGGATTTGAATTATCGTGACACCTCCGACTTCGCTACGACTCCGCTACTCTCTTCCGTGCTCTGGCACACGATCCAGCCGATAGCCTCTGCCAAGAGTGCTCGCGGGAGCAATCCGCTGTGAACCGAGTGCATGCAAAACGAATTCGAAAAACGCACACGTCGTTAGTAACTTACTAAACGACGACGAGAGGACGAAAGTGAAACGAAAAATCCAATTTTGAAGACGATAAAAGGGCTGATTTACAAGTATATATCTTATTAAAAAATTGCAGAGAATCTAATAATATAAATTTCATATATATATTATAATTAATATATATTTTATATATAACTTGTACGAGAGAGAAAAATTAAATAATTTATCTGCCACCTCTAGATTTGAAAGATAAAATAGATGATCTCGGTAACTCTCCCGGTATTTCTTGCAGGAAGCAATCAACTTTTGCAAAACATTAATTACTGCTTCCCAAGGGTGTACAGCAGTTATTCCTGCGTCATCTCGCGATGATAATTCAATCGAGATAAAAACTAGTCGGCGCAGACTCGCGCACGAATTATACGCTAATTAGAGCCACGTGTAAATTGTGCGGCAACGGCGACGCATCTATTTACACATCGAGCGTAGAATCAATCGCATCGGATCTCCGAGATGAGTGTCGCTTGCCGCCTATCTCGGAAGAAAGAGAGAGAGAGAGAGAGAAGAAGACGAGATCGAACGGAGTCGCTGCAACGCGTTAACGCACAATGCCGTAACGAGCTAATCACGATATCAAATTCTTTGCCTGTCAGCGCGGCATTTCGATGCTAAGATATCCGGGCGTCGTGCCGGTAGGGGGTCCGGCCCGTAGAAAAACGCCGGATGACCGATTATGATGAAGCGATTCCTCGCGCGCGGACCCCGGACGAGACGAGGGGATGGAATGGAGGGGGAGAAGGGAGAGAAAGCTAGGACGAAGACAATCCCGATATATACATACCTCGGGGCGAATCACCTCAGATAATTGAAACACGCAATCTCGTACTTACGATAATGCATCTGCCGCTGTCATCGTCATCGCTGTCGTCGTCATCGTCATCGTCGTCGTTGATGAAAACCCCAAGCTTATCCCTCGTGATTTTTCTCGTCAATTTCTGCATTACTTCGTTGTTACAAGTATTATAATTCGCTCGTGTGAAACTTGTATAAGAAAGAAGATAAGTGATATATATTTTATATCATTACGTATATCTTTTTATGCAAATGGCTTAAATATTCTGTACGTGTCGGTTGATATGAGGAAACTTGGGTATTTTTTCAAACATAGATCTGGAGAGACATGCTTAAATTCTCTTTTCTCTATTATGGGAGGATACTAATTGACGCAGCCCGCCCGGTAGAAAGTCTGCCGGTCGCGCAACTCGCGAATCGTTAGATCAACGAATCGGACATGCAGATCGGATCTTTCCGAGAACGAGATCCGTTCGGGAAGCGATACGATGGACGATACGTCGCGATCGGTATTTACGACTCCGCGATGAAATCCTGCGGTGGTATTGCTAGAACCGTGCGCGAACCAGGAGCCTGTCGCTTTTGATCAGCAGAGCCGCCCGCGATCGAAATCTCCACGCAGCCTCGAGCCGCGAGATACTTGGTTCTACAAATTGCTCCGAAGCCGCTCGTGCTGTTTGTTTTCGCATACTGCCGGAGCAACCCGGGACAGCCGAGAGCTGTCCTGTACCCGAAACCCCGATTGTAATCCCCGCGTGTAATTTCAATCAATCCCGCTACGTCGAGTCCACCTCCCGTTCCCCTTTTCACCCGACAAATTCCCCGACTACACTCTGCTCGCGGTGTTGTCCTGTTACGGGATTGTCGGTTCTCAGCTGTACACGAGGATTGTACATGGATCCCGACGAGCCCGAAGACCAAGTGCACCAGGTACGTGCGACGTAGGCTCCAGTGCCCCCACGTGTCAGATCGATCATACATCGGCCGATCATACAACGCCGATGCGTCGAAGCACCCCCGCTGCGTACGGGACAACTAGCCCCGCAATCGGTTTCCCCCGCTTGAAAGAACGCGCCCGCGTCCCCTCCCCCAGTCCCACCGATCGGTCCGATTCCCGCCTGACACGCATACGTTCTCACACACACACACACACACACACACACACAACACCGATACCCCATGCTCGATATGTTACAATAAAAGTACTATCCTAGCGCCGACACGTGATGACTCTATCGGGCCCGATGGCCTGGCCCTTTTCTGAGAATCACGCGTCTACGCTTCACGTCTCGAGCACGATGCACCAGTCATCGTCGAGACGTCCTCGGCATGTTGCTCTCTTCCTCTGATTCCTGCTACCTTCCCTCTTCCCTCGTACCGCCGCTCCGACGACTGTTCGTAGCCGGTCCATCTCTCTTTCTCTCCTTCTCTCTCTTTCTACGTGAGGAACGACGACCCCCTCGAAGTGCCTGCGCTCTACGGCACTGTTGCCTTCGAGCGAGATCGAACTGGCGCGAAATGGATCTGGCAGTTGGAGCCGTGGAGTTCCTCGGTTGTTTCTTTTTTTTTTTTTTTTCAATTTATCGATAGTATCGGAAGCGATTCTCGCGCGTAGTCGTAGCGCATCCCTCGGTCGATATCTCGGCGGCGTCGGGCGACGGTAATTTGAAGGAGATACGAGGCGTTCCGCAATTAGCTTCCTTCGCCGGAGTGGAGGAAGATTGACACATTAATTACAAAGGATAATCAATATTAGCAACCGGGATATTAGTCTCTAAAGTCTGAGAAAGCTGCGTATACAATTAGAGTTCGATTGAAAACTTTTTGTCATGTGAAATCAGGAGTATTAAACTAAATGCTCAACTTCTCATGCAGTGTTACTTCTTATACATGGCAAACGTTGAAATGTTTATAAAGTTTAATTTAATATATGATTTCTTTAATAAATCATGAAAATAAATGGCAACTAAAAGCATAAAACTATTAAATAATAAAACATCATCAGAGGAATAGTTTATTTTTTTAAATTTATAATCGATAAAAATTTCAGCTTTCTCACACGTCCGCGTCAATACCCTGTCGATGTAATAGCTTAACAATAAATATTAATATTGTACTTTCCGTATCCATAAATTATCTCATTAGAAAGTTACGATATATTTCATTATTTTTATTAAAAATGCTGAGCCAATAAATGTACAAGCTCCCCTCACACGTACCCTATAAATCGCATCAATGCACTGTCGACGAAACGAATAATTTGACGCGGCAATCGCGTTATATCGGCGCGCGATCTAACGAGCGCGCAACGCGCTCGTCAGGCGAGCTTTTTTGCTAACCAGCACTCCGACGCAGAAACTTATACTTAAGTCCGGGGCTCGCGCATTTCGATCTCATGCAAATTAGATCCGGCGTGTATCGCGTTCCGTCCGAGCCCCGCTCGATCCCTGCCGAGCGTGACGCGGGCAGGAATCGAGCGATTTTGTCGATCGGAGATCCGTTGGCGCCGCTCGAGCCAATAAAATTTTCACGCCGCCGCCGCCGCCATTTCGATCGTCGCCGAGTTATCGCGCGAAAGGAGCATTCTTATCGGATATTTATTATCGCGCATGTATTTTTTCGGCGCCGATGTCGACTGCACGGCTCGTTCGCGACCGTGTCTCATCGACGCCTTCGACCCCCCGAGTTGCACGTGGCCGAGATTATAGGGTACGCGACCCCTGCACGAGTCAACGAGTCCCTCTTCCGCTCTTCTCCCGCTTTTTCTCTCTTTCTTCGAAAGATTATTTAAATTTACCACGCGCGCAAGATTTTTACCTTTCCCCTCCCGAAATTATTCGCCAGACGAGTGCTTTGTTTCGAAGATGGACGCGTTACGTGATCCTAATCTCTGATTAACGTATTCATTGCTTCAAACCACTGCATTGATTAAATGTTGCGCTGGTGTGTAATTTGTTCGAAATTAATTTCAAACGTTTCAAGAAACAGAAGATTTAGTATTATTTTTATAGTGCGTTTTATATATTTCGAAGCCCAAAAAGAATGAATTAGTAGACCGCGGCGTTCGCCACGTTTATTTTGCAACTTTCAACGGACTGTTATTTCGTGAATGTACGCGCGGTGACCTTGTTGTCAATCGCGTAGAGAGGCTCGAGTAGGCAGGCAGCGGCGCGGGTTATTCCGTGCGTCGCATTAGTCTTCGATACGCGATCGCGACGAGATGCCGAACACGTTCATCTCTACATATATTGCAATTAGCGATTATCAATCGGATGATTAATTGGCTTCCAAGCGTAATGGTTCATAACCCGAAATGGTTATTCAAAACAGATATCTCGCGTGATTTATTCGCTCGGCATAGGAATCAGAGCGGAGAAAATAAGACTTATAAATTATCATACATTTTTCACGTGGACGATAATTATTTTTAACGCGTGGTTTCAATTACATCTCGCGTCTTTAATTTCTCATCGATTTAAATGCAATCAAATGTAATTTAAATAACAGATAACTGTTATTATTATTAATATAATATATTATTTGTTAATATGTGTATTTTGCAACATGAATATGCAATTGATTCTTTATAAGTCGCATCGGAATAAAGCGATCGCTGAATGATTTTTGAATTTACCCCGTTTCGATTGAGTTTCATTCGTTTTACCTTTTTGCGAAACATCGCGAATGTCGAGTGTATCGTATTTTTCTCGCGTTATTCTTCAGTAGTAGTGTAATAACGTGCGCATCGCGTGTGATTAACAGCGGGAGTGCTATGCAAAGTGCTACGTGAACATTTGATGATTAGTGCGCGCGCGATCGCAATTAATAATATTTTCGCGAGTGAGTGTTGTATTAATACCATAAAGGAGCAGCAGAGAAGGAATGAGATACGAAGAGAAGGACTGGGAGGCATCGGATGACGACGAAGCAATTGTTGGGTGAGTAATTTATTATTTATATATTATTATATTATTATTTAAAAAATTAATCGTTTATAATTATATTTTATGCGCGCAATAATTATTTTTCGAAATAATTATTTTGCATCCTATCACAATTTAGATTTTATATTTGTGTTTTATTTTCGATGTAGTTACGTGACGCATCAGTGAGTGACAGATATAGATTTTTTTCAAACACAGGTAATGGATCTGTGATAATTTCGGATATATATTATCGGATATATATATTCGGATATCGGATAATTGTAAGTTGTCTACAGAAATATGTATAAAAAATTAAAGATTTACGAATACAAATAAAACACTTTATAGATTCATTATCTTAAAATACATAAGCAAACAATTCGGGAAGAATCGTATCTTTTTTCGAAGATATTTTAAATATTATAAATGCATCTTCACCGAATCGATAGTGAAGAAATTTATAATATGCAGCGCATGATTGATCACGGAGATTGGCATCGTTGATATTTAATGGGACAAAGGATTGAAAATTACGAACGAGATAACAGTTTCGTGCACTCCTAATTGTCCGTTCGGCGAATTAAAAAACGGGATAGACGGGTGATTCATTCTTCCCTCCCAATTGAAGCTTCCAATCAGAAGCTAGACGGATGCTGAACCTCATCGCATTCTGATCACGATGCTATTCTGGTGTACAAGAGTTGTTGAATAATTCGGATTTAATATTTCCTCCGACTAAAGAAAATGTAAATTATATTTCCAATAATGTATCTTAGCGTTAGCAATAAACACGAACGACAATATTCCATTTGCGGTCCAGTCTCCGTCGTTGTAGCTGTAGAGTAACCGCAAACCTCAGAAAAAATCATATTTCTCTCAATATTATTAACCTATTTTAATAGCTACAATATTACTTCGATAATTACTGCTTTTCCTCCGTAACTATTGAAAATAGTTCTTTATAAAGAGCCCATCAATAGGATTATATAAACTACATATTTTAAAAAGACTAAACGTCTACAGTGAACCTGTGAAAAAACGTTTGCCCAACGCCAAGTATCAACGTCGCACGAAATGCCCATTCTAAAAGTAATAAAGATAACGAGCTACATGATCGCTTAACGATTACCAAGAAGGAGGAACGCCGGCAAAGCCCTTCAAGTTTTCCCAAGTCCACTAGCGTCGAACGACGTTCAAAGACTCTCATCTTCCGAGCGGGCCGGCGCGACGCGAGAGGATCTTTAATTCCCGCTGACCGGCGCCCATTTACTTTGCGGTTGGCACTTGCAATTGCAACGGGCCGCGCAAGTCCCTGATGCGTCCTGCGGTCGAACGTCATCACCGTAGCTCACGCGCCCTGACGCAGGATGCACCTACCCTGCGGGACCTTCTAATATTCGAAATTGCTCGTCCTGGCATGTTTATTTGACGTCGGGGCTGCCGTAGAGAGTCGCCCGTCCTATCTCACCCTATCCCTCCCCGCTCCCCGCTCTTTCACCCTCCCGTCTCGCCCTTTCTGCCCCTCTTCCAATTTGCCGGCTGACATTTCTCAACTCCTTCCGTCGCGCCCGCGCGCGTCGTGGTGCCTCTTTTTTCGCCTCCTATGTATCCGTCCCACGGCCCTCTACCCCTCTTACTTTTCCCTTTCCGTCTCGTCTCGTCTCGTCTCGTCTCGTCTCGTCGCGGCGACGACGACGGCTTTCGTCGTCGGCTGAAGCGCCAACTGAGAAAAACGCGGTAACGCGCCCGAACGAACGAACGAGGCTGTATTGGCAGAGCTGGTGCATCCTACGTCAACTATATCACGACCGCATCGTGACTCGCGATGTGCCTGATTCACATATATCAGCAGATGCATCTTATTCATCGTCTGATAGATGGAGATGTTTAATTTTAATGGAATATCAACACTTGTACTCGCATAACGTGCAAATGGAAGAGCGATATTATGTGATTTCCTGGATTCTCTTTTATACCGATGACTACTGCTATAGCCTCGTCAAGAATTCATTAATTCGACGAGAATAAACATCTGCGAAAGAACCACAAACGAGAAAACTTGCCCAACAAATACATTTCCAGGAAGTTCCTAAAAAATTCATCGATTTGCCATAAATTATGTATGAGCGATATTGTACGAAGTCATACGGTTGCTTAACTGCACGATGAGAGATAAACCGCGTTCTATCCGTCCGCTAATTACTTGATCATCGTAAATGATTATCTATGGGCGGGAGAGCACCGTTAGGCGACATTGCGGAAACGCTTCTGTCTACTGTTTAAACGAAGAACACCAAATACGCTCGTCTTTTTGCTCCGGGGGATGGTAAGAAAAAAGGGAATAAATAATTGCTCGCCGTCTTAAGCAGCGTCGACGCGCTTACGGCGGCGACGACGCTTTTTCCAAGTTTCACGTTAAAATGTAGGATACAGTCGGACGTAGGACAATGCACTTACGTCGTGCGGAACGACAACCGCGGCCGCAAAAGCGCTCGTAAGCGCGACGCATCCTTGCATTATGCATCGAGCGAACAACGGCGCGCGGCGCATCAATCTAAGATACGTCCGCCGGCGATAAATCGGATGATATATACGGCGGAGGTGCGACGTTACGCGGCGCGATATCGTCGAACGGATAATTACCAGAAAGTGCGTTTTATAAAACCACCAGCGTCAGCCCGCTAATTATAGGCTCCCGGCTTTGCGCGCCGCCCGCCGTTCTCATGTAGATGAGGCGGGCTTCTAGGAATCGACGTGAAAGCGAATGCTATATCATGCGATCCTAGAGATCGTCCTAGCGGCGTAAAAATACGATATATCGTCACAAATAATAGCAATCTTTTACGCCAGAATACATGTAATTCGCAGCTAAGCCCCTAATGTCAGCTGTTTTGAGTCGGTTAAAAAGCGATTTACACACGATCGTTACTGCTCGAGATAGCTGCTTTATTCAAACGATATTTTATTACAATTAAATTTTCTATTTGCGTCTTTATTAAAATAATATTAATTGCATATTGAAAATTGAAAATTGAAAAATTTAACAGGGCAACTTTTTTTTCAAATTTGGAGCAAGAATCGATTTTACATTCGCGTAACTATACGCGTGACTAGAAAAATGTGGCGAGAGGAGACTATTTAATTTATGTGAAATACATATTTAAGGAAAGAAAATATTTATATTAGATGTCTGCCGTTTTAGTTTAAATCGACGCCCGTTTCCGTGACGCGAACGCCGATTAAACGGGTAGCGGTCGAACAGCACCTTGCGTAATACATTTTTAATTCCGGTAGGCGCATTGAGCCACGTTCGATATCACTGGCGGATCTGTGACCGGATATCGCATAGGCACATCTCGGTCGTTAGGCTCCGTGCTTTTTTGCGAGATGCTAACCGATCCCTATCACTACAAATGAGCGCCATTTGCTCGCGACCCGACGGCATGGGGTGACGAATATACGAACCCGATCTTGTTGCGAGCGAGACTTTGGCCACGCGGTTTGCACTCGCTACATATAACGCCCGCATCGACAACGGGATCCTCGTAATTTCGCGAAAGTGTGCGAGTTGTGAGAAGTTCCAGTTTGCGAGAGATTCGACTTCGTTTGTAATTCACTTGACTACATTAATTACGTGATATAGTGTCGTTCTACACCGGGTGTTCCGCAGATAATATACTATCGTACTATCGTCAGATCTCGTAGGAAATTTATCGTTCCTTGGTGGAATTTCAGTGGTCTTTTGTCATCAATCTTTTTTATTTTTGTACTTGAAAAGCGATTCTTTAAACGATTTTAAGTGGAAATTTACTCAAAGTCAATAATTAAATTGAAACTTGAGAGCCAATTTGAGTAAATGTTTTTTTTAATTTACAGTAATTTCAAAAAATCATTTTAAAAACATATAAAAAATATGTACGTAAAATAATTTATGTCAGCAAATTTAACAATCTTTGCAAACAAAACAATATTATCACATTTATATTTACATTAATATAAATCGTTGTATTATTTTAAATTTGTTGTGCAACCCTTTCACTTTTAATTTCTATTATCTCGTAAAATAGTTTCAAAGATATCACAAAAATCCATCGATGCTCGAGATCGGATGTTCGTATTTGCATTGGCAAGCAGCGAAGGCCCGCCAATTTGCGCTTATTAATTCGAATTATCGCTGCCAAGTGGGTGTCCAGCAGAGGATATTAAAACCTCTGACCTTTAGCAGGATGAACTATACCGAAGTCTGTCACGGCTAAGGCGTTCTCGTATTTTGCGTTCCATAAAAAATGTTCAATAGGCTTGACGTTCATTCCATAAGATCAATCTGAGAGATTAATGTATTCTTCAAACGTATCATTCCTCCATCGATACTTTTCTATATTTTTCAGATATTTTATATATTTTTTCCCATATATGTGATACGATCAAATTGATGCATTTTATGTAAAGTTCATTATTAATATATATTATTATGCGTAAAAGACGTCACAGAAAAATAAATACATGAAGAATAATAATCTGCCAGATCGATTGAACTTTTTACGGAGAGAAGCTACTTTAAACACGAAATAATAATCACATTTTGAATTATTACATTTGAAAATAATAATTTTCGTACGATATTTAATCTCACGTAAAATAATATAATTTTGATTACAATAAATAATTACGATAAATGATTTCTATAATCGTGGCAATTATATTAATATTAAAACGTGATTTCGTATATTTAATCGATAGAATAATTGCAAGTAAAACAATCATAATCTCTACTTATTGCATATTTTCATTAATTTTATGTAATCAATTTGTGGAAAATCTATCGTGCAAGTAATACTACGGTCACACGGAATTTACTTGACGAAACTGTCGCATTGCCGATGCGATACATCCAACAATTATGTATTCCATTCATGTCCGTTTCTATCAGTAAATTAACTTTAATCTCGAGTTAATTTACTTTTTATCTATTTTCTAATTTTTAGAAAAAGATAAAAAGTAAATTGAAGCGAAATTAAAATTAAACTGCCTTGATAGCAATAGATATTAGACGCGCGTTTAAGACTTAAAGGGGATATGTCTAACGTCTGAATCCATTCGAGACCGATTCGAAAGGAAGAAAACCTACATGTTTGAAGCATCGCCTCTCTCCCCTGAGAGCTAACAAAATCTCGCATAACTGAGGTAGAGCAAACTTACCGTAACGGCAGGCCGCGAATCGTCGTTTCTCCAAGCCGCAACGAATTGTTCATTCCCCGGTCGAGCTCTTCCGAGAATCAGCGCGCGCCAATCGAAGCGGGCCCATTAACATTGCGGCGGGGTGCCGGGAACACTCGTTGCAACGACCGTGACGTCACAAATGGCCGAAACCGGGCGAGATCCAGGATACGAGGCCTCTAGAACGAATCTCGCGCGACGCGAGATCGCGAGCGGACTCGCCGCACGTCCGAGCCGCCGCGGAATCCGTTCGACGGACACTTTCTCGGCGAGTCGCGCGAAATTCGACGAATTCCCGGTAAATTCGACGAGCGAAGCGGCGGACTCGACCCGCCGACCATTGCGCGATTTCGTCACTGAGAAGAGCGGGAAATCGATCCGCGGCCGAGATCACTCAGCTGCAACTTCACGACGGTGACACACTCACCCCGACGCGGCGACGCGATGCGCGATCCTTTGTCCTTTCATTGGTTATGATCTCGTAATGAATTATGACAAACTCGACACGCTCCATCTCCGCGGAGTCATCTCGATGATTAGTTTAGCGCAAACACTTCCAACAGACCATGAATACGACGAATTTCCGTCTGTCGGAGCGGCGAC
Source organism: Tetramorium simillimum (assembly GCA_011636635.1). Classification (NCBI taxonomy): domain Eukaryota; kingdom Metazoa; phylum Arthropoda; class Insecta; order Hymenoptera; family Formicidae; genus Tetramorium; species Tetramorium simillimum. The sequence continues at coordinate 315 of VBVQ01005300.1, read as the reverse complement.
TCCATTCACCGACCGTTGCGTGATTTCAGCACTGACAATAAGAAATTAAGAAATCGATCCACGGCCGAGATCGCTCCGCTGCAAGTTCATGGCGGTGGCGCGCTCACCCCGATGCAATGCGCGAACTTTTGTCCTTTAATTGGTTATGATTTCGTAATGAATATGATACAATAGCGAAATATATGCGATCAGTGGCGTAGCCAGGATTTTTGTTCGAGGGAGGGGGGGGAGAAGGCTCCGAGTTTCCCTAAGTTTATTTATATATATTATATGTATGTACATTATGTGTATGTATATGTATATATATATATATAT
>VBVQ01005298.1:0-12127 GCA_011636635.1 Tetramorium simillimum | reverse complement strand
CAACCGACTCACACCGATCGCGCTTTGCCCGCTCGCATGTCAATGTCTTTTGCCGATTATTGTTGACTCTTCCCGAATTTACCCGATCGGCGTCGTCAGCAACGCTCGCTCGCAGAAGGGCAAAAACTACATTCCTACATTACTTACAAGAGTACTAACTAAAAATCTTTCTTCAATTTTGATAAGCTGTAGATATATCAAAATATTGTTGCGTCTCTCGCGTCACTCGCGTAATCGCGCACGCGGAACAAGAAAGAACACTACACGGAATTCTACGGAACACAATAACTTTATTGCTAGACAGAGAATACAGACAGGATGCCCGTACAGGAGAAGATTCGGAGGACACCGGCGGTACGTCTCCTCGAGACGAAGCCTTCTCCAGATCAGTCAAATTCCTCTTGTTTATTTCGTCGCTAAGCGGCGACTCTCTCTTTCTTTTGCCCAGTAAGTTGCAGGCTTGACGTGTGTTGTGTCGCTCTGTCAATTTTGTGCGGATTTTTGCTGTTTGTGCCCTTCGGGGCCGTTCTGTTGCAGTGGAGATTTTGCCTGTACTCTATTGGCTTGTCTTGCCGCTGTCCTTGCTGCGTGCTTGGCTTGGTTTTGTGCGGGAGCTGTGACTGTTTCTCGGCTTGCGATCTTCTTTCTTTCCTGGCTTGCTGTTTTTCTCTCGAGGCGGTTGGACGTTTGGATTGTTTGGCTTGGGCATGCGCCTTGCTCGTGGTTCCGTCGACTCGGACGTCTGGGCGGGAATCCACCTTATCGACGATGGCAGAGCAGGCCGAGAATTCCGCGTCAACGATGCGCACCCTTACACGTAGGCCTAGTGCATCTAGCCTTGCTGCGCCCTGCGTGAACATGTCTGTTTCTAGAATTAACGCGCTTCGTACATCTGTTAATAGAAATTTTGAGAATGTTACAGGGTTGTTACTGTCTAGCAAAGAGCCTATAGAAAAACGAAGGCAGATCGAATCTGCATTCATATCCTGCAAAGATGCATTTGTAGAGGTCGCTACTGTGCTGGCGTTCGTGTTGGAGGATAGATCTCAGAGGATACAAACATATCTGAGGATGTCAAGAAAATTATAACGGAATGCTTAAATGTAAAAGGAGCGATCTCTCAGGGGAATTTTGCCAACGAGACAGATTCTGATTCGCGGACAGGTATTGAGAGCGGTGGAGACCGATCTTATGCGTCAGTGACTGGTTCTGATGGCGGTCAGGTGCGGGATAGAGTTCGTGTCTCTCGCGGTCCCTCTGTCAATGTGCCCACTACTACATCACTTTTGATTATGCCAAAAGAAGAATATTCTAATAACTTCGCGTCATCACAAATTACCAAGGACGCATTATGCCGGGCACTGAAACCGTCTGAATGTGATCTAAGAGTTAAGAGAATGACCTTTGTTCATAAGAATGGCGTTCTAATCGAGGCCCTTTCACCTGATATAAACATGATCTCTAAGCATCCTGGTCTCGCGAAAGCTGGTTTGGAAGTAGTGGAGAACGCGAAATCAAATCCTCGGATCATTATACACGGCGATCCTACCGAGATATCATGTGAAGACATACGAGAGGAACTAATTGCTCAAAATTTAAATGGCTCTGAAAAGGTTGATGCTAAGATAATTTATCAATATCCTGTTAAATCTGGAAAAAAGACTGCAGACAAGCTGCGTCATTGAGATCTCACCGGAGGCACGCAAGTCTCTTTTTAGACGTGATCGAATCTATTTGCGATATTCGGCCTGCAAATTTGCGGATTATGTTCGTATATTGTAGTGCTACAAATGTCTCAACTTTGATCACCTAAGGCATGTAGAGAGGAGTCTGTATGTGGGCACTGCGGCGAATCACATCAACGGAAAGATTGCACAAGATCCGAAGCGCCTCCGAGATGCGGAAATTGTCTGCGGAACCCTGCTCTATCTACTGGGGACGTCAGCCATAGTGCTACCGATGCCAAAAAATGCCCACTTTTATGTAGAAAAATTAAGGAGAAAATCGCTTACATCAACTATGGATAATACTGGAAGTGACTCGGAATATCTTAGGATCTGCCACGTTAATTGTCAATCTCTCTTTGCTCATTTCGATGAGTTCAATTTGTTCTTCAATGATATGCGTTACCATGTTATTTGCATGTCTGAAACATGGCTCAAGCCGGATATTCCTGACTGCATGGTTCGCTTGGACGGGTATACGCTATACAGACAGGACAGAGTTGGTAAGGGTGGCGGGGGTTGCTTTTTATCTGCACAACTCGCTCAATGCTATAATCTTGGCGACTTCAGGTGAGCTTTACTGTCACAAGCCTGAATTCGTAATTGCAGAAATTTCCTCTTTGGATGTCTCTAACTTGCTTCTGGCTGTAGTGTATCGGCCTCTTAATATCGGATACCTGCAAGAATTCGAAAATATATTCTTGGACCTACAAGCAAGCTACAGACACTCCGTCATCCTCGGCGATTTTAACACAGACATGCTTGTGGAAACATACGACAGCGGGCAACTGACAACATTTGTTAAGGCATCTGCTCTCTACTTTGTGCCTTTTAACGCTACGCATAATTTATTGAATTCTAGCACCCTTATCGACCTTTGTATTATCGATGATATTGATAAGCTTGTTGGATTCGGACAGCACGCTGTATCTTTCCTATCGGCACATGGCCTTATTTACATACAGTACAGACTTCGAAGCAAGAAAATGAACTGTAGAGAGGTAATATGCAGAAGTTTTGCAAACTTTGATGGGGAAGCCTTCTTACAGGAAATTCAACGTCAGGACTGACAGTGTCTGATATCCTCCTCGACGATCGATGAGAAAGTTGAAGTGCTAAACCACTACCTTCTACAGTGCCTGAATAAGCATGCACCTCTTCAACGTAGGTGTTTCAAAAATCTTCCAGCGCCTTGGCTAACCACTGCCATTAAAAACGCGATGCGCGAGAGGGATAGAGCTCGCCGACGGTGGCGAAGAGATGGTAGCGCGGGATCCTATGCTATTTTCAAGAGACTCCGCAATGACGTGCAAAAACTTGTTCGTACGGCCAAAAATGAGTTTTATCTCAAATTTTTTAATGTTGCAAGAGATCCTGGTGCTGTGTGGAATAGGCTACGCCATCTAGGACTCGTAAAGGTCAAGGATCTTAACAAGCCGCCCTCATTTTCGGTGGATTAATTAAATAATTATTATGTGAGAGTTGCGGGCAGTGCGTCGGGATGGTGCGTCGTCGTCTCCTCAGGATCTGTCTGACATTGTCGGGAACGACACTCTTGCCTTTAACGACGCCAAATTATATTGGAATTACATTGCACCGCTCGACATCGCGGGGGTCCTCTCCAGAATCAAGTCAAATGCCACTGGAGTGGATGGCTTATCCATAAAGATAATAAGACTCGTCTTGCTTTATGTTATGCCTGCTTTGGAGGATATTTTCAATTTTTCTTTAAGCCATGGCGTCTTTCCTGCCTGCTGGAAGTCATCGATGATCTGTCCTATACCCAAGGTCAAGAACCCCACCGAACTACAGCATTATAGACCCATTGCTATTCTTCCAGCCATTTCTAAGGCATTGGAGAGATTGGTTTGTGAGCAGATCCAGGGTTATCTTGAGTCTAACAATCTCTACGATCAGCATCAGTTTGCCTACAGAAGAGGACACTCGACGCAAACCTGCATACTCAGGCTACTGGATGATGTCAGGCGAGCCATAGATGACAGGATGATTACCATTGCAATCTTCTTTGACTTTTCCAAAGCTTTCGACAGGGTGAACTACCATGTGCTCTTGAGGAAGTTAGCTAGTCTAAATTTTTCCGGTTCCGCATTGCAATGGATTCGCTCTTATCTTACTAACAGGACTCAAACGGTTAAGGACCCGTTAGCTCTGCTCTCTCTTCTTCTGTTGCCAACGCGGGCGTACCGCAGGGCTCAGTCTTGGGACCATTGCTGTTTGTACTATACCTACATAACTTTGGCGACGTGCTGTCTCACTGCAAGTACAGTTTTTATGCGGATGATCTTGTCATCTATTCACATTGTAGACCGTGTGATATTGCTCATCACATCGCCTCTGTCAACTGCGACATACAAAAAATCGTCACTTGGACTTCCCATAACGAATTCTTGTTTAACAGAGATAAAACGCAAGCTATAGTTTTTGGATCCGCAAGATACATTAATGCGATCAATCTTCAGAGCTTACCTAGTATCAAGGTGGATAACACTATTGTGCAGTTTAATTCTTGCATTAAATATCTGGGCGTCACTATTTCTAGCACACTTTCATGGGGTCAACACGTTACCAACACCGCAAATAAGATTAGAAGATCACTTTATCAACTAAAACTGTGTAAAGAACAGCTACCTCAAACGCTCAGAATTAAGTTAATCTCGGCTCTAATTTTTCCACACTTGGACTACTGCTGTTGTACTATGACGGACTATTATGAAGTAAAATTAAGAAATGATAATTAAGCAATCCATTAAATTAAGCAATGACCCACCTATTGAGGTCATTGCGCAAAAGAATAAAAAATGTAACACTGCATTTTTTAAAGCGTTTGATCGCAATTGCTGAAATCGATAATAATCAGTCAGCAATCGCGATCAGAAGTAGGACGTCAGGTCCTATATAACCCGACCGTACAGAGAAGTCGGCGAGGTCTCTCTGCAATTATCAGTCGCGTTGTTAACGTTTAGAAATACGTGTAACAGAAGTATAAATTTTACATTGTAATAAAGTATTAAGTCAGTTGAAGTACAAGTGTCCAATTGTTCCACCCGACCGTACTCAAGAATCCTGTTGTAGCAAATCCTAAGAACTCACATCACGCACATCGTCGCGATTCAAGAAAAAGACGCGGCGGCTGATAACAGGACATAACGAAAGAATTGAACCTACAAAGAGCCGTAAATGCATGTATTAGATTTATATTCAATCTAAGAAGAGACGAACATATCACTCCATATTATAGTGCTTTGCGATGGCTGAAGACTGATGACAGAAGAACCTACTTCGTTGGCTGTCTCATGTACAGCCTATTAATGGTGCATAAGCAGCATACGTTATCTGAGACATTTCGTTTTCGTGAACGGACGAGATTTACAAGAGCCACTGCTGACACTATAGTCGTGCCATTATGTCGCACTGAGATCTTTAAGAGATCATTTATTTGTTCTGCCACTAGATTATGGAACAGAATTCCCTTCAATATACGTAATCTGCAATCAGCAGGCTAATTCAAGGACATGTATTTTAGGCATCTTCTGGACAGTGACAACTCGTAACTCATTTATTTCTCTTTATATTGAGTTTATAGATTTGTAACAAGAACTCAATAAGCTATTCACTTTTTCGCTGATTCTTCTGTTTGTTGTTTATTCTATTTTTATTTTATCATTTTATTTTTTGTATTATTTTTTACATTATTGTTTTATTTTTAGTCTATATTCATTATTGAATTAATTGTTATGGTGAATCAATGTATACTTATTACCTTTGCGGTTAAGGGGACCTCGTCCCGAAGCGCTTATAATAAATAATGCATTCTCTCTCTCTCTCTCTCTCTCTCTCTCTCTCTCTCTCTTTTGACAGCTGGCCATTGCGGATCGATAATATCGATTTCCGCGGTCAGCTGTCAATACCGGACGCGAAGACTCGGTCCAAGATGAGAGACGAAACAACGCGGGCGCAACAATATAAACAAAAACAAGAGACACATATTTTTTATATACAAGATATATCAAAATTCATGACAAATTCTTTTTTAAATAAATTAAAAGTGTTGAGTAATGAACAATTGCGTGGATATTGAATGTCGCGCGGCGACGCTCAAACGGCGGCCCGTCTGCTGCTGCCGCAACCGTCAGGAGAGAGGGGGCGCTTGAGGCCCCGGCGCACAGTGATCCTAAATCGATTTTAGCCGGTCAAAATTCCTGAGCTCCTAAAATATTAATATTTTATGCATAAATTTACGATAGAAAATCTTAAATATAATTTTGGAGGTGTTCAGTTAGGTTTCACTTTTAATTGTTTAATATTTTTATGATTAAATATAAAAAATATATACATATAATATGAATGAGAATAAGTATATTTAATTTTTTTTTCTTCTTATTGGGATTATCTAGGAATAACGATGAGGACATTCAAAGAAATTTAATCCCATTTTTTGTTGATTTTGTTAATATTCTATATGGTCACTGGTAGAATCCAACGAGCGTCCGATGATATGTAATTATAGTCACCCTTAATAACAAAAGGATTAATAGTTGTTTGGTCAAGAATGAAAAATAATAGTACAGTACAGGATAATAATAGAGGAAAGAAATATAAAATATATCGAATGAGATGCTTCGATGAAAACTTACGAACCAAGCTAAACATGATGATATAAATGAAAATTAATATTCAAAAAAGCGGAATATAAAAGGAGAAATAGGATCATTGGTAAGTTAGATAATTCTTCGTAAAGTTTATTTTACAATGAATCGTAAATAGGAATCAAATGTCGTAGTCATAAAGTCGTAATAAATCATAATCAAGCCTTGTGGAAACCCGATTCAGACTTACGTTTGTGTGTCTGCCGCCTGGCGTCGCAATCCGTAAGACAGCACATTGGAATACAAAATGTGCTGTATATTGAAAAGCGCTGAAAAGCGCGTGTTCTTGTTTTGTACACAAGATCTTATAGGTACATACTCTATCTAGGAAAAGACCCATCATGGAAGTCGGTGGAAGTTTTTTTATATAGCATAATTTGTAATCCATTTTAAATTTTATGAAGTAGTTACAGAATATCAAGGACTAAAATAATCTGGATTGATTTAATAATGATATAAACGGTTTTTCAGAGACTCATTAGTTAGTAAATCATAAAAAAAATGTTTTGTTGATTACTTCAATAATAACTTGAATCGCTGTACATTTGAATTACTTATTCGAGTTACTTATGTTATGCTATGCATGTAATAAGCTGAGTTTGAGCGTGAATATTTCTATTAAACAATGGTATATTTCATTAAAACTTTTATTTTTCTGTACATTTGTTTATTATGAAACAGGAAAATTATATGTTTGATAATAATTTTTTATTTTATTTTTTTCATTTTTGGCCGGCTAAAATTGATTTGGTCCCACTGTGTGCCGTCGATTACGCTTGATTAACGCACAGTGCCGTGGTGCATAGTTTATGGTGTGATCGAATCACACCATACTTTACTTATTGCGTATTCGCCAATTCGTGTCGCGGTCGATCCAGACTCTATTATCTCTCGTTTCTCGATATGAACGAATCACCTCACTTATTTCATATTCGATAATTCATGTCCTAAACTATCCGGACGATCCGGATTCTTATCTCGCGTTTCTCAGTGTGAACGAATCACCTTACTTATTGCGTATTCGATCATTCGTGTCGCGAACGATCCGGACGATCCGGACTCTGTTATATCGCGTTTCTCGGTGTGAACGAATCACCTTGCTTCTTGCGTATTCGATAATTCGTGTCGCGAACAATCCGGACGATCTGGACTTTATTATCTCACGTTTCTCGGGGTGAACGAATCACCTTACTTATTACGTATTGTATATTTCGCGTTGCGGAAGATTCCGCTTGAATCTGATTCTCTGATAATACATGTTTTATGTACTATATGCATTATGAACTACAATATTTTTATACTTTTATGTTTAACCGTTGTGGAAGATTCCGCTTGATTCTGATTCTCTGATTATATGTTTTTATGCATTGTGAACGATAATACTTTTATACTTGTATGTTTGAACGTAACGGACGATTCCGCTTAACTCTGATTTGCCTGTTCTATGGGATTTACATTGCGAACAATAGCATTATATTACTTGTATTTCGGTTTACTCACGTAGCGGTCCATTTCTATTGAAATGTACTTTATAATTCAATGATTAACTTATAAAACAATGATTAACTTACGTTGTGATCGACTCGCGTCACTCCTTGGTAATTCATAATCCCTTGTTCCGCGCCCGACTACGCTTTTACTTGACTTTATTTTTATTGGACATTTTCTTGTGAACGAATCATTGTAGTTTATTATTGTATACTTGACTTTGGAAACGTCGAATTGTTCCAGCATCGGTTCGATTGCGAGTTAAGATTCATTCACGCGGATTCCTTGTAACGAATTAGACTGACCGTACGCAGCTGCGTTATTACACCTTGAGACAGACAGCACTTTGATTATCGTATGTGTGTTGCGCGGGAGGATGTGCGAAATTAGGTGGTCAGAAAACAACTAATTGTAACGATAGTCAGCTACAGTATTCGCGTTATAATTATCAGATACAATAATGCGTCTAGTCGCGTAACGATGTGCGATCTTATCGCGGAGACGATCGGCAGGAAAAGGCCTCGCTCTCGGTGACGCGTTTCTATTTATTAACTCTCGCCTCTCCTTGACGCTATTTGACGATCAAATAAAATAAATTTGTTTTCGAAGTTTCGCTATTTCTCGAAATTAAGTCCGTTGTGTATTATTATCCGTTTCATTTCGCTACATGTGTATTATTTGTACCGATATTTGTTATTTGGCGAAATAAGCCTGTGAGAATTCGTTCGCCACAGCACGAAGCTGTGTCTTTGCTTTGGGATGTCCAGCACGAAGCTGTGTCCTTGCATTTTTGGGACGTCCAGCACGAGGCTGCGTCAATTTCCGGAAGTGTTACTTCATGTTCTAATTCTTGTCTTTTCTCTTTTGTTTTGCTATGCTGGTTATTCTTTCTTGGCATCTACGTTTCCTTTGGTAACATGACTTAATCTAATGCTTACATCGTATGGTATACACGCTCTCAATCGAATCACACGTTTAACGATTGTCACTACATTGGTTAACACATTTGCTATTCCGGAACTTCTCTACTGGGACTATATCTCCTGCTGTCACCAGACTTCGCTGGATGATCGAGCTTCTTGGAAGTTTATACTACTGGAGTTCCCTACTTCGAGATACGTCTTCCACCTGAGCCTCCAATTTTAGAACAACGAAGATTACAATAAACTACCCTGTCTCTGCAGATCGAGTTTTGTATTTGTTTATTTTAGCGCAAGACCCACCAGACTCCACGCTACAAAAAGAATAGCATAAAATAAATTTCGCTCGTTAAAATGAACAACTTTTATGTTCATAAAGTAAAATAAAGTAAAATTCAACAAATTGAAGTATATACAGGGTGTACCAAAATTGGCGATAAATATTTTAATTACAAATTGTAACATTTTGAGACGAAAGTTTAAATACGAAAATGCCCCGAGGCTATAATACTTTTCAAATGGGAAAGGTTTCAAAATTACGAATGATAGGGCTAAGATTTCGCGGGCTCAGGGATAGAGCAAATTGGTTAGTGACAAAGGTGCTTCTATAAACCGGATATCTTTGACAGTCATAAAGTTATTGAAAAAATATTCAAGAGTTTTGTTAAGACTCTAGTTCTGTTTATCTGAAATGAATTATAAAAACAGATTTTAAAATCATGTTTTAATTCAATAGTTTAATGTATTGATAATGATATGTGTCAGCTTTCACATTTATTTGGTTGTGTGTCAGTGTATCAGTGAGAGGCCTTGAGTTGAGGCAAGTTTCGATCCTGCAGAGCACAGTGGTAAATTCTTCGAACGTTAATGTATGTGATCCCAATATGCAGCGGAGGTGATGCTTAACGCTTTTGACCCCGGCTTTCCAAAGCCCGCCGAAATGAGGAATATGGAGAGGAATGGATTTCCATGACATCTTATCCGCTGCTGTTTGATTTAGAAAGTCCGGATAGTTTAACGCGTTTCGATATGTTTGCTTTAGTTCTGTGTCTGCTCCTCCGAATGCGATCCCATTATCGGAATACATGACTTTCGGGAGCACACGTCTACTGCAAAATCTGAGCTATGCATTCAAGAATGCTAAGGAGGAGCAGTCGCTTACCAGCTCGAGATGGATGGCCCTCGTGGCAAGGCACACGAATAATGCGATATAAGATTTGCGTAAAGTGATTCCTCGTTCGGTTAACGCTCGAGTAGCGACGGCACCGTCGTAGTCAACGCTATAATGCAGAAACGCTCGAGATGGAGCAGAAACTCGGAGCTTCTGCTACTAGTTTCTACTAGATGGCAACTGTCCCATCAGTTGCGTGGGGGTCGCTGCCCATTCTCGAGTGCAGACGATGCATCTGTAAGTTATGGATTTTACAAGACTTCTGGATTTAAAAATCCAGAACTCCTGTCGGAGGTTGGCTAGAGTAAGTTGTTCGCTGGTGTGGAATAAAGTGATGTGCGTGTAATATAACACGATCATTGTTGTTATCGGATGTGCTGCGAGTAAAACTGGATGTTTGGCTTGAAAAGGTAGCGCAGAGTTTTTTAATCGTCCGCTGACGCTAATCAGTCTTTCGTTGCGAAGAAACGGGTGTAATGACAGAATGGAACTTTTCGAAAGTAGTCGATTCAGTTGTAGTGCTTCCAATTCGACTGGGAATAATTCAGCTTGGACGCTTCGTAACCAAAAAAGCCTTGCTTGTTGGAACTCGTATGCGGTAATCGCACGCGGATTCGATGCATTGTCGTCCTTGAGGTCCACTCTGCTCTTAATGTGATTGACGAATCGCAACACGTAAGTGATCGAAGTCTCGAGTTGTGGCCACCAAAAATATCGCGATGCGAACTCCCAAGGCTCTTTAGTGGATGCGGAGAGAGTGATAAGTCGACTTAAATTCCAATCTTCGTCGTGGTTTGGTGCTCTTTCGTCAGGCCATTCCGAATTTTCGAGGCTAACCCATGAGGGATCGCGCCACCAGAGATCATGAGAAATAAGTTCGTTACCGAGTAGTCCTCGCAAAGCACAATCTATAATTATTTGTTCCTTTCGGAGAACTTTGACCGCCATACTATAACTCTCATTACCAGAGCTCGGATGTTGGTGCCGTTTTCCCCCACTCTACGCGCCTGCTAGCGACCGAGTGCCGCAAGGAGAGCGCGGCGCGCCTATACGGTACTGCTTCTTGCGGCGCTCGGCCGGCTCGGCCGTTAGCAGGCACGTGGAGTGGGGGAAAACGGCATCAACGTCCGAGTTCTGGTCATTACCAATTTTGAAATTCTGACATCATATTGACACTCAGCGATCTCAGAAACCCCAAGTGGCAACTGTGGGCCAAATTAATTTAAATTTTGCTTGTATGCCATTTTGAGTCCACCATTTTGAATCCGCCTTTCTGAATTTTGAAATTTTTACATCAGATTCGTAATTAGCGACCTCGAAAACCCCAAAGTAGCGATTTTCAACCAAAATAATCATAATATTGCATGATCCATCCGTTATTTTGAATCCGCCTTCTTGAATTTTGAATTTTGAAATTCTGACTGCAAATTCGTAATCAGTGACCCAATAAACCCCTGTATTCCCCAAGTTTCATGAAAATCCATTTAGAATATATATACAGGGTGAGTCAATAACTATTACCACCTTAAATGTAACAAAAACTAAGCATTTTGGAAAAAATGTTTCAAATAAAAGTTGTAGGGTTTCGAAAGATCTATTTACTGACACTATGTATTTGATCTTGGGTGGCGTCGCCAAGGTCAGGACAAGGTCACCTTGAATTTTTTAAACGGAACCTCCTATTTTTTATTGCATATTCTTGTACCTCGTCTCAAGAACTTTACAAAACTATAATGAAGTACCTTTTCGGTAAGTAGCTTTCGAGATATTTTAAATTTTGTTATGACACTTCTTAATATAAAATATGAAATATCTCATAAATTATTCATTTAAATACTTACTTCATTATAGTATTTTGTAAAGCTCTCGAGACGAACTACAAGAATATGCAATAAAAAATAGAAGGTTCCATTTAAAAAATTCAAGGTGACCTTGTTCTGACCTTGGCGACGCCACCCAAAGTCAAATTCATAGTGTCAGTAAATAGATCTTTCAAAACCCTACAACTTTTATTTGAAACATTTTTTCCAAAATACTTAGTTTTTGTTATATTTAAGGTGTGTAAGTCTGGACTAGGCTAGACTAACGGCGCGCTAGGCGGCGCTTCAGCTCGTTGAGCTTCCGTTGAGTTGTGTGCTGCCTGCGTGGCCAAGATCA